>VMBQ01008533.1:27306-37654 GCA_007657795.1 Dreissena rostriformis
TATAATTAAGATTGAAACATTTTTAAGCCTGCATCATTATAAGATAATTCATGTAAATCACGCTTACCGATATAAGGAACGTTCACGTTACATTGAGTGTTCAGTATTTGGATGGAAAATGGTTTCTTGAAAATAAATATAATTTGTGCAATCATATTTTTTTTAAGCAGAACTTACATGTGTTAGCTGCAGTCCTGATTTAGTAATGACGTAACACAAGAAACGCCGAGCTAATATATAACACAAACTTTGGTATAAGTCGAACACATAGTATGAAAACACATCTGTTGAGCTTATACGTTTACCTTTATCTTTGTATTGTGCAATATATTGCTTAGCAACATTTAAATACCAGACACAGCGTGCAGTTAATTAGAAATGAACGAACGAATGTTTGAATTACAGCGAATTACAGTTTTATTCGTTTCTAGCTACTAGCTAGAATTTGAAAGTGTATCACATTTAAAGTGGCGTATCGGTAGTAAGTCGACTTAAACATGTGCAATACAATAATGCCAGGGGCATAGCGCGGCCATTTAAACGGTAACTCGAAATATAAAATATCTGAATAAGTATTGCACATTTGTGAAAGAAATACACTTCAGTCAACCAATGTCGTTTCTATGAGGACAAAACAAATCGCATATCCTAAGGGCCATACATTTTTCAGTATTAAGTGTCAATATTAAAATATGTTTTCTCCTTTTGTACAATTGTGTATGCCAAACCTAATATTTAGCATATACAATCTGCTCTTTTTGCGTTGAAATTAAACAACGGAACTAAGTACCGAGCGCAATTTCCAACAATCTTCCTTTTTTAGTTGGCAGTAAATGTTCTGTGTTTAATGTGTTCAAATTACGTGGACAGAACATGACTCCATATGATTTGAAACATATCAAATTAATAATCAGAGAAAGTGCAGAAAACAAAGCGCACATTAGACTTTCTGCAATATTAAAATATTTGTTTTTTTTTTGTATGTGCTTATCATAACTCCGTAAGTAGTGAAGGCATTACAATTCAAAGTGTGATTATTAATACATAAAGTTATTTTTTGTGTGTTTTAATGTGTAGAACATTACTTAGCTGTAATGAAGAGCTTCAAATAATATATCATATGACATGTATTTTCAACGCCTTATTTCAGGAACATCAGGAACAGTTAGTCATTAAGAATATATATTCTCGGGGACATTTGTTTCTTGTAAACAGTTACGCCGCCAGTTATAATTAAGCTTTGGACAAGACCTACCTCTGCGATCAATGTATAAAGCCCATGACCTCTCCGAGTGTAATGTTCTGCGTTATATAAACCAATTCTTAGTTAAATGTTAAGTTAAGGACGTACGCGGCAGTTAGGTTTCACGCAAATTTGTTTTCACTGTCACACCAGTCGCGCACTAGCTTTTTCATAGTATATGTTTTCGGATATTCGATTAAAACATGATGGATAACAAATAAGGGAATAACAACTATACATACAATATTATGAAGCCAATAAAATGATTGCATAATGTATGTCCCAAAAACTGCACAATTATAATAGGACATCTTCCCGAAGACCACACAATCATTTTTTATCGCATGGTTGTAACTTCAAAGCATGTCTTGGATTACCGACAAAAGACACAGTCCATATATTTCTATAATTGAACATTGTGTTCTAGAAGTCTGCCTTGATTGAAACGGATAGCTTCCCTTAGCATTAAGCTAATTGTTACTGAAGCATAATATGTTTAAGACATGTCATCAAAATAAACTTGATAATATATATTATACATTAACATTAAGATCGTAAGGTACATTGCATATTGTGCTGAACACTCATGTCAAAATCGTACCACAACCAAAATAAGTAGTTATTTTGATTTGGTAATCATATTTTTATTTTATGCTACAACTATGCTTTAATAACTGTTATTTTTCCTGCACCTGCGAAAATGCACGTGAAAATTATTTATTGCATTGTTTCGTCGGTACCTTTTATTAACATGTTGATTTCGACTTTGATACGTAACATTAAACGTGATTAAATACTATCACTATATGTGCTTTTGTAGCAGAAAAGATTCATCGCTGCATTGAAACACATTGCTCGTTCATATACAATCACCGCTACCCTGTATCTTGGTTTAAATGTTGCTAATCAACATATTACCAGACAGAGATAGCAGTGGTTATATGAGCTAGGCGAAGGGTTTCCATAATAAATGTTTGGCAGTTAGCTTATGTCAGATACATGCAGTGCGTTTATTGTGTTTTTTATAAAGAGAGCTCTGTATCACTTCTACTATGTATTACGCGTAATTTATATAGAACTATATTTATTTATTTTACAAACAAAATGAGTTTGTACATGCTTTATTTAGTTTTATTTCAAACTGTTTATTCACACATGTCAAGTGAAAAATCGACATCCAGCATTATTAAAAGATTAGACAGACTTGAAGAAAATGTATTGAGGATTCAAAATGATTGGAAATGAACGTATCTACCAGCTGACAAAAGACAAACCGAGACAGCTGCGGATTGATATGCAGACATTCGATGGACGAAAGGCATATGAGCTGTATTCTGGGTTCAATATTTCATCAGAATCTGAGAAGTATAAGCTCCATGTGGCCAGATACATTGGGAACGCAGGAGACTGTTTATTAAGGGATGATACTAGTATGCCTGGTGATGTTCACAACGGTCAGTCGTTCTCAACTTTCGATAGAGATAATGACCTTACCACTTCGTGTCTTGCATGCGACTATGGGGGAGGTTGGTGGTATTATGGATGTTTCAGCGCAAAACTAAATGGTAAATACTTTAAGGACAAAAATTCCGTGCCCCAATACCAAGGAATAAACTGGTACACGTTCACTGGTTGGAGCACATCTTAAAAGTTTGTGCAAATGAGCATGCGCTAAAAATGCACTTTAAGACGTTGATATAACTTAATAAATCCTTTCTATTGAGCAAAGGAACAAGTTGTCATTCATATTGTATCTATGCTTTTAATGTTGCGTTGTACTTCTAAATATTGAATTATATTATGAAAAACTTTTCATTTATAAATAACTTAATAATCACCTGTGAAAACCCCATTCGCATATATATTGTGCTTTACAATTATATTGTCCTTCATATGTTTATGTGAAGTGTTGGAAAACGAAGTATCATGTAAATTTGGTGTGCTACATCTACACACTACTGTAGTAAGGTGTGGGTTGTTGTATGCTTATATGTGTTTTATCTGGTTGACATGCATCCAATAACTGGGTCACGAGGCCAAATCTGTATCCCTTTTAGATACCATATTCTTTTATAACTCAATCTTGATAAAACTTTGTCAGAGCGCTTAACTTGACACTTTCTAGACCGATTTAGGATCTGGATCAAGTATCTCCAAAATCTAGGTCATCCGATCACAATTTAGAAAAAATACTTGCGACCTTTCTAGAAGCAACATGTGTGATCTTGATAAAACATGCTCAGAATATTTGTGTTACAATAAGTAGGCCAAGTTCAAATCTCGACCAAATGTGCCCAAAAATAAGGTCACCAGGTGAAATCCTAGAAAACCACTCTAGCCGCTACAGAAGCCGTATACATGACTCAATCTCGATCAAACATGGTAAAAATATACTGATCATGACAATATCAATGTCATCTTTGAATGTTGGTCAAGAGGGGTGAAGGATGTACCTTGATATCAGATGAGCGTTTTAGTATTTAACTATCATAGGTATATAATCAAAGTATATATGCCCAGACAATAAATATGTCTTAAAAAAGGTTATTGAGTTGTTATACTCTATTGCAGCTCATGTTTTGTAAAGTTGCAGAATTTAATTCAATGTGGCCACACTACATACACGCGCTGTATCAATGTTGTTTTGTGGTAAACGGGAAATGAACACGTACCGTTAAATACATGACGAAGAAATATCGCCTGTTTTATGCGATCTAACATCATTTTTTTTTAAATGTTGTTTGTGTTATTGTTGTTGCCTTTCTTGAAAACCTCAGAAATTTATTGATAGAATTATCAACCCGATCGATCATTCTTAATAGGCACACACGTTCAACATATATATCGTTGCACTTAAATGTTCTACAACCAACGCCTTGAAACGTATGTAATTACAACTTATTTCATTTTCACGTTAATGCTGCACTCTGATTCGCTAGTCCGCCCTCATGACTTGTGTTTTCATTTCTCGAAGAGAACCTTGCCAACGTATGTAAATAAAAACGTATATATACAATAATAAACCAAAATGACTTCATTGTTTCTGGCGATTTTTCATACTCATTGTTTTATTCCCAATAGAGAAATCACTTTATAGTTTTTCGTTAGTCGCGCAGATATGCCGTTAAACGAAGTTGAAACAGGAACTGAAACGAACTTATTTATATTCCTACGCCAGCGAATATTAGTACTCTGTGACATTTAGATCGTAAAAAATATAGCTAGTGTCTTCTTTGTATTGGATTTACAAGAATTTAAGAGTATTTTCTGCAGTTCATCGATGCATGCACTGTCTGAAAAAAATACACGTTTTTATAGTAAAATCAAAAATTGCTCATCTGAAAAGAATTAACAATTTCTTAAATTAGCATATGGAACAGCTCTTCGGTATAAACAAATACTACTAATTACGCATTATAGATAGTTTGTGCGTAAATTCGAGTACAAATGGTAAAAATAGTGTCTCCGAAATTTCAGTTCATTCATAAGCGCTGTTTAAAAAAGAAAAGAAAATCTACCTTTGCTCAATTATTGACACTTTAACAATAGCTCGAATTGCTACCAATCGAAAATGGGTGCAAATATTGAACAGCTCTGACTGTGCGTCAGAGTTTGCGTGGTCACACTCCATCCTACCTTACAAAACATGTAATATTGCAAACAATATTAGCTATAATACTTTCTGTCAAGGCCATGCAAAATATAATTAAATGTCAACCAATACCATTATAATTTTTTTTCCTCATTCAAATTTACAAGACACACTACCCTTTACAAGAAATAATAGCCTAGCAGAATTGTCGAGCTATGTTCCCACATTCATGATTATAGAAGAAATCCACTCTTCAATAGCCCGATATGGTTAAGTACGCGATATACTCGGTTTACTGTTAGGTATGCATCGCTAGTCGAAATGTTCAGAATATTTCAAATGTATTGCCATTTCGTAAGTGATGAACAATAATACCGGTTAAGAATACATTTCTTTATTTAAACGTTAATGTTACAGCACAATATATCCACGATCACTTATACCTTGATAACGCTATGTGTTCAACAATTATTTTGTCTTGACACAATTATCAATGCACATTAAAGCTTGAGCCAACCATGTTAATACAGCCGCTTCAAAGGTATCGAACCCCTGACAACAAGGCGCACAACGCACACAAACCAACGAGGCTGTGCCATCCGCCGGTGGCACGAACTCCACCGGAAGTGTCGGACTGGCATCGATGACGATGGTAACCTGCATCGTGACCGGAAGCACTTTTTTCCGCAACATTTTGCGCGTAGATACCCTCATATTCGTACCTTTTTTAAGAGAGCATTTCAATTCAAATCGATTTTAACAATTAAAAGAAAAGGGAATGTGATATGTACAAAATAACTCGACGCGAAACAAAGTTCGCTGTTTTTAACGGCTTCTCCACAGTGGAAAGTATACCGCTAATAGTAAAGGTCTCATCATGTAGTCTTAAACCTTCAATCAAAACAGAGAATTTGTAGTACACAACAATGTTTGTCCTACCAAATGTACAATGAAATATTTAAACAAATAAAGTCATGGCAAGTGCCCATTAAGAAAATTGTGTCTTCAAATAAATTGTTTTCATTTATTTAGGGTGTATAGAATTGCATACCTTAGTTTAGTTTAAACCTATTTATTTTAGCTCAATTGCATAGAAAGCCTAAGGCTTATTTGAAACGCTCTCGAGTCCGTTTCCTGGGACAAGAACCAGTACTTGGTGTCTTTTTGGGGAGATATAAAGAACGCTCCCACTGTGGGGGCTTTCTTGCATACCTAAAATATTAAGTTTACTGTAACCATAAGAAGGCCAGATGATCATGACTACATTGTAGTCTGATCTGAATATTATTCTATTCGCTTTGTAATCCTATCATATGTATGAAACTCGCATCTTCTTGATCGGCTATTATTATATACTGTCGCTTGTTGTATTTGTTTTTTTGTTTTTGTTTTTTTTTTAATTTTAACCCGGTTTATAAAGTGTATTTTTTGGACATAACATTTCGACCTGTTAACATTGTCTCACCGTGTGTGCACACATTGTAACTCAGTATTAACATTGTGTTAAGCATGCGTAAGAATGTACTTCTGAACCTTGTTAAATATTGCACAACAGAAACACACGCAGTCTAGTTATATTGTAAACGTTCTATTGTGTGTTAGTCGTGTGCATGGTAACCATGGATACCCACCGAGTAGTGCGATCAGTTAAAACAAACGTTTGCTTACGACCGTTAGTTTCGTATTTAGCACTATAATTGAAAGATCGACTGATAAGCGCGACAAGGCTTGTCACGATGATGGTTAAGGTTGAGATGTGCGGAAATAATATGATCAATGGACATGAATGAATGAACACATTTAAGAAAAGCAACTAAGTCTTCCAAATATCCCACATCAATTAAACATTTCATTGATGCGTCCGTTTCGTTTCATTTTATTATAGCATGGTTTTTAGTCGTTTTACTAGTCCTTCGAAACATGTACATGGAATGAACAGCTTGGACTTGTATCTATCATGCAGTAACTATGACAATTCAAAGAAGAGATAAACAAAACTCAGTACAAAACAATCGGTATAATAAAATATTAAGAAGAAAAAATACGACCAGAGACCATAGTCTTACCGTGCCTTATACCTTTANCTTTTTTTCGCAACATTTTGCGCGTAGATACCCTCATATTCATACCTTTTTTAAGAGAGCATTTCAATTCAAATCGATTTTAACAATTAAAAGAAAGGGCATGTGAAATGTAAAAAATAACTCGACGCGAAACAAAGTTCGCTGTTTTTAACGGCTACTCTCCAGTGGAAAGTATACCGCCAATAGTCAAGGTCTCATCATGTAGTCTTAAACCTTCAAGCAAAACAGAGAATTTGTAGTACACAACAATGTTTGTCCTACCAAATGTACAATGAAATATTTAAACAAATAAAGTCATGGCAAGTGCCCATTAAGAAAATTGTGTCTTCAAATAAATTGTTTTCATTTATTTAGGGTGTATAGAATTGCATACCTTAGTTTAGTTTAAACCTATTTATTTTAGCTCAATTGCATAAAAAGCCTAAGGCTTATTTGAAACGCTCTCGAGTCCGTTTCCTGGGACAAGAACCAGTACTTGGTGTCTTTTTGGGGAGATATAAAGAACGCTCCCACTGTGGGGGTTTTCTTGCATACCTTAAATATTTAGTTTACTGTAACCATAATAAGGCCAGATGATCATGACTACATTGTTGTCTCATCTGAATATTATTCTATTCGCTTTGTAATCCTATCATATGTATGAAACTCGCATCTTCTTGGTCGGCTATTATTATATACTGTCGCTTGTTTTATTAGTTTTTTGTTTATTTATTTTTTTTTAAATTTACACCCGGTTTATAAAGTGTATTTTTTGACATAACATTTTGACTGTTAACATTGTCTCACCGTGTGTGCATACATTGTAACTCAGTATTAACATTGTGTTAAGCATGCGTAAGAATGTACTTCTGAACCTTGTTACATATTGCACTACAGAAACACACGCAGTCTAGTTATATTGTAAACGTTCTATTGTGTGTTAGTCGTGTGCATGGTAACCATGGATACCCACCGAGTAGTGCGATCAGTTAAAACAAACGTTTGCTTACGACCGTTAGTTTCGTATTTAGCACTATAATTGAAAGATCGACTGATAAGCGCGACAAGGCTTGTAATGATGATGGTTAAGGTTGAGATGTGTGGGAATAATATGATCGATGGACATGAATAAATGAACACATTTAAGAAAAGCAACTTAGTCTTCCAAATCTCCCACATCAATCAAACATGTCATTGATGCGTCCGTTTCGTTTCATTTTATTATAGCATAGTTTTTAGTCGTTTTACTAGTCCTTCGAAACATGTACATGGAATAAACAGCTTGGACTTGTGTCTATCATGCAGTAACCATGACAATTCAAAGAAGAGATAAACAAAACTCAGTACAAAACAATCGGTATAATAAAATATTAAGAAGAAAAAATACGACCAGAGACCATAGTCTTACAAAGCCTTATACCTTTAAAATGTATGTCAAAATGGCGTATTTTTGTATTGAATCTAAACATAAGTTCAATATATAATCTTTTATCCACATGTTTTTACACTAGAAAGGGGTTTCTTGATGTTTAAGTGAATACAATGTTTAATCAAAGTACCGTTATTTTTTAAATTGATAACTAAGTATAGTATTTCGATAAATTAATGAAACATATCCTACAAAAAAAGAAAAGTAATTAAGGGCTCAGGTTCCCTTGCCAATGGACCCATGATAGTTTTGTCGGTATACGCCATAATGCACAAGTGGGATTCCACTGGCTGCTCCGAGTTTTCATAATAGCACAAGCCACATGAAAAAGCATCACATAAAACATAGTTAGTTAAAAATAGATATGGATATTGTTGCAATGATTCAAAACTCGTCCCAAATTGCAAATAAATTTGACAGGGATTCTGGCACACATTCCACTCTCTTACACAATATACACAATCACATTTCGTTACTGATCGAGAGATCTTAGGTTGTAAAAAACACAGACACTCACGCACGAGCACACAAACATCAAGAATGTTTACTTGAATGTTTTGTAGAGAAGCATATTATTACCCAATAGATGTCGTTTACACCCATTAGTGCACAGGCAGCGTAATCGCTCGCGCTTTACAGTCCGCTCCGGCAAATGATAACAACAACAATCGAAATGCATCATGCACACGGTGTACTTTGGTTGTCCACTGCAACATACACGCATGGTATCTACTCATAAAGTTCATGTTTCAAGATTAAGAGTCTGAAATTCAATATATTTGATTTACAAGAACCGTACGGATAGAACTTAGCGATTTATTTTTAAATTATATAAGGTGAATTACGTTTTATTTGATATTGTGATAACATATTTTTTCAATGTATTTATTGATGGGAAACATATTTTATCAATGATTTTAACTGATAAAAAAATTGATTTGTTTCTTGCAGAAGACTGGCGAGCTTTTTGAGAGCTGTAATATCGCTAAGGACAAACATTTACCTTGCGATTTGGGGCGGCAGGAGAGGGGGTCAAATAACCGGATATATTAATCTGCAAGTTATGTTGCATATTATTTTAAATTATTTAAATAATCTGAATAAGGATGAAAACCTTCAGAACACAGCGTGCATGAAATAATTTGCGTAAGTAACGTTGTCAGTTAATATAACAACAACACCACAAGCATACAACAACAACGAATTGTAATTTCTGTTTTATTGAAAATGAAGCGATTGATACAGTATACTGAGAGGTAGACAACAAAACAAGCAAAACAAAGATATAACTTTGAATTAAGCTTCCGAATGAAATAGGCGTTCAGTCTCGTAAATAATAATGATGTGATGATAACGTTAATTACCATCTAGTTCAAATATCACAAAAGAGACTGTAATAGTAATGAGAACTATTTACTTCCTCTTTTCAATAAACAGACATCGGGCAGATCTACAGGTCAAAATTATTCTCCAAATTAAAACAAGAGCATAAATAAACGCCCAGCCAATAAGAAATAGCAGTTACATCCGGACATGTATATGCTTGCAAAATATCAAGCTCCCTCGATACGTGTTTCTGATTTTCCAATTGATAGCGGATGTTTTATAAAATTTCATTACTTCTTGTTTCATGTATTTGTACTTATTCTTATTTTGAATCTTTTCTTTTTGATACCAATTTCGATTTGCATTTAGTCAACTGTTCCTTTAACATGTCCTTCAGCAGAACTCTCCTGTATCTCACCAACAGCCTTTCAATGCCGTCGGCGCTTTGATTGATTTATTTCTGGCTGGTTCATCCGGTGTGAAATCTGATATGTCTGGGAAATGCCCATTGTTTCTTAATGTAGCAGCAAATGTTTGCCAAGACTTTGCCTGTGTTATGTCAGAGTCATGAGTTGGGTATCTTGATACTCTTTTCTAGTTCCCGGGTTTCCACTAATTCCTCACAAATTCATAAAACTCAAATCCGGGGAGTTGTGTTGAGCTTATGTCGTAGTTGCAATCGTGTTTAGCTTTTG
>VMBQ01008534.1:0-11340 GCA_007657795.1 Dreissena rostriformis
AACATTTTCCGGGCATATCATATAGCGCCGCATCCCGCACCAAAAATGCACACAAGAAAAAAGTGGCTGTGGTCTTTCTTAAAAAAAAATAAAATAAAAAAAGGCGATAAAATAATAAAAGCTAAATTTTATATTACACTAAAACATATATGACATTATTTACAATTATTTATTTATATTTAGAACTAAGGTAATTTGCGAAATATAACTTCGTGTGTCATCATACGCTTAAAGCTGTATTTCGATTGATAGAGACAAGAGTGTATCGGTATTGTGAGAGGCCTTGATTGGCATTACGAAAACCTCTGCCAAGAAAGTGCTACGTCAATCAATCCTGTGTTGACGAGCATTCGTTATCCACGGTTATCCACGGCGATAACGGCAATTGTGGCTGTAACAAACGGCCGGTCTCTAACTTACATCAGCATTTCACAGAGATACATAGAAACATTGACGCCGTCTCACCTGATTTTTGGCCGCATGCGTGCAACCGCTACCGCAGGTCGATGGCGTGTTTGTTGGCCTTTGGATCTTTATTTACCGAGCTGACGTTTGTACAACAAAACGGGCGATATAAAAACGGAAGCTCAATGATGACTTCTGCTCGCGATTTAGACACGGATACTCCAGGCCTAACGTTAACAGCAGCACATATTCAGTCGGAGAAAACAGACTTTACAAATAGGTGCACAAGTGGTACACGATGAAGGCCGCTGTTGCTTTGAAGATGGGGAAAAGCACTTTAACCTGCCAACGAAGGACGGGTTTGAGCCGCGGAGATCCGGGCGGCCGTAGGAGTCACGTACCGTCCCATTAGCAAGCTGTACTCCTTGGAATTCCGAAAAGGAGCATTTAATTAAATTGGCAGATAAGGTTTTGACGAACTTCAGGCGATTAGAGTTACATTATGTGTATGGATTCAAACTACTGGTAGATACGTTGTTCTTTGATTGAATTCGAGATTGGATGTGCTTTAAATGAAAAAGCATAACTGTAATGATGAGCTGTACATATGCATGTATTTAATTTGCCCAAAACATAAATGTGAATTGAAGAAGGTGATATATTACTTAATTAATAATTATATTCATCAATGAATCATAAGTCTCGTTTCATTTGCAAATAAATAATTATATTTATGTTGTGATACAAATAATACACGATAAATAAAAACAAATTATTTGCTAAAATTAAAATGAGTTATTATTTCCTTGCTTATTTCACGGCGCTGTGTGATTTCTTAGCGCTTCATTAACAATGGAATTACATGTTTATCATTAATTAGCTGCCCTTCACTTGTAAATCTTATATTTTATTAACAATATTAGCATATATTATTGATCTTACCGATAGTTTCGGAGAAACAAATACATTGAAAACGGGAGAAAGTTGACAAGTCCGCGTGTTATATTATACGGTTGTAATGCTTCTTTTTTTGTAGAAATGACGTATACAATTTATTTAAAAAAAAGAAAAGAAAATATATATGAATATCTCAGCTTTTATATATAATGGCACGTTTGTGAAGTTATCTTAAATATATCTTCTTTAACGAAATTTTCATAGCGAATATTCAAAAATGATTCATTAGTCTGTTCATTTGCAAATAAATAATTATATCGTTTGCTGTCTTACAAATAACACACGTTAAACAAACACAATTTGTTTTGCTAAAATTTAATTGTGAATTATTATTTTCCTTGCTAATTTCACGGCGCGGTGTGATTTCTATGCGTTTCATTAGATGCATTTAAATCATTAATTAAACATTGATCAGTTGCCATACATTTGTCCGTTTGTAATATGTATGATACGGGTGTAATAATTCGTTTTTGTGTGGACATGACGTGAATTTCTTAGTGTTTCTAAGCGCTGAAGGCGCTGAGGTTGTTCGCTTTTGCATAACCTTTGACGCAAATTCAAAATTCAAGTTATCGCTTTTTAAATCGCAAGTTGGAAATATACACAACCCATTCAAATTTATAAAGAGTGTATGAACGCACAGGTCGCGATGTGTGTGCACTGTTCATTATCCTATTGATGTTGAGATAACATGTCCCTTTTTAGACGCTATGAAGGCATGGGAAATATTATGAAATTTTTATAATGATAGCAAGTAAATATAAAATAAAATTTGCAATCACCATCATATTAAATGAATAATGTTGGAATATCGAAACCTATCACACTAAGAATCTAATTTCATGATGGAAATTCCCTTTGAAAAACATTTTTTTTTTACACCATATAAAAATTCAAACTATACAAGAAGATAATTGATGAAAATAAAATAAAAACTAAATCTGCAAGCAATACTTTAAACTCACGAAGTAGGTTGCCATAAAGATCGGTAAAGAAAACTAATGCGCTTTTTCGGGGTAGCTGTTTTATCCAGCTTTTCGCCTAAAAGAACGTTACATAAGTTATTAACGCGAGCAGATCTAAATGAATACATTCGAATATTTCAATGGCTGATTCGAGAGAAATTTAGCCAAATCACTTCGTCTGTGCACAGCGTAAAGGATGTAACGCTGTTCAGTACAAGGAATTTCTGACCACTCTCTGCATGTTCAAACGACACATAGACACAAATTGTGGCCAAGTTACAATTACGCGTGAAAATCCATCTCGCTGAATTTCATGGTCTGTTATCGTCAGGGGAAGACAAACTGGTCTATCGATAAACGTTGATTACATAGATTTGCTTTCAGGATGAGAAAACAAACAAGAGGCCCATGAGGGCCTGAATCGCTCTACTGGCTGGAATGTCAATGGAATGGAAAGTCAACATGCAAGGAAATACTGAAAACACAAATCCTTTCCTCCTTGCCAAATGAATTATCAGATGGCTTATATTTTATTTAATTTTAAATTAATTATTGCAACCAATTGAACAACCTACTTAAATGCCTCGGAACAATACAAATTCAAGGGGAGATAATACTGGACTTTATACTCTGATGTAACCCGTTTTCAATAGGGTTCGAGTCCTCATTAATATAAAGACACTGAACAAGTTTGAAAACAATCGGATGAAAACTGTGGAGTTTATCGCGGAAACAAGAACAATTGTAACGGACGCACGCACGGACGGACGGACGGACGGACGGTCTGATGTAACCCATTTTCAATAGGGTTCAAGTCCTTATTATTATAAAGACACTGAACAAGTTTGAAAAGAATCGGATGAAAACTGTGGAGTTAAGCTCGTAAACAAGAAAAAGTCTAACGGACGCACGAACGGACGGACGGTCTGATGTAACCCATTTTCAATATGGTTCAAGTCCTCATTAATATAAAGGCACTGAACAAGTTTGAAAAGAATC
This sequence comes from Dreissena rostriformis, assembly GCA_007657795.1. Lineage (NCBI taxonomy): Eukaryota > Metazoa > Mollusca > Bivalvia > Myida > Dreissenidae > Dreissena > Dreissena rostriformis. The sequence continues at coordinate 3,327 of VMBQ01008534.1, forward strand.
GGATGAAAACTGTGGAGTTTATCGGGTAAACAAGAAAAAGTCAATTGCACGAACGGACGCACGCACAAACGACGGACGGACGGTCTGATATAACCCATTTTCATTCGGTTTCGAGTCCTCATTTATATAAAGACACTGAACTAGTTTGAAAAGAATCGGGTGAAAACTGTGGAGTTTATTGCGTAAACAAGAAAAAGTATATTGCACGCACGGACGGTCTGATGTAACCCATTTTCAATAGGATTCAAGTCCTCATTATTATAAAGACACTGCACAAGTTTGAAAAGAATCGGATGAAAACTGTGGAGTTTATCGCCTAAACAAGAAAAAGTCTAACGGACGCACGAACGGACGGACGGACGGTCTGATGTAACCCATTTTGAATATGGTTCAAGTCCTCATTAATATAAAGACACTGAACAAGTTTGAAAAGAATCGGATGAAAACTGTGGAGTTTATCGCGTAAACAAGAAAAAGTCTATTGCACGAACGGACGCACTCACTGACGACGGACGGACGGTCTGATGTAACCCATTTTCAATAGGGTTCGAATCCTCATAAATACAAAGACACAACAAGTTTGAAACGAATCAGATGAAAACTGTGGAGTTTATCGCGTGAACAAGAAAAAGTCTAACGCACGGACACACGGACGCACGGAAACCACGCAATGGCATAAGCTCTTCTGGCCTTTGGCCAGTAGAGCTAAAAACTACCGAAAGAGTATAGTGTCACGATCAGAGGGAAATCGTTTAATTATCTAACCACAAATATTTGCCGTACTCGGTAATCGTTCCTGAACGCCTGAATAGGCTACCTTTATTTGTCAGTTTGCTATATATAAAACAATTTGTATTTAATTTTTGAAAAGTTTGAAAAGCATTGCGCTAAAATGTGTTATTTACAATACGCAATGAGATTTTTAAAAATCGAGTCATGCGAAAACAGGTCTTATGCCATATGCGGCCCTCATAGCTATAGCCAAGCCTGTGCATCTCGCAGTCTGGTCAGGAGATGCATTATAAGACCATTAAACCTTACGTAATTTTATAACGGACAGCGTCGAGTCTGACCAGACTGCTTAATTGCGAAGGCTGGGCTTTAGCTACGATGGCCGAAACGCCATAACACCCATGTTCGCATGACGAGGCTATGCAAGTGCGACTTGAATGTGTCGAAAGAAAACTGCATGTTAATCAAATAAAGACATGATATATATTTCGATGGTGAAGAAATAAACTCATAAAAAGCAATGTGAAGACACACATATTCAACCGTAGTATTTTTTTCTACGACACTGTGGTGTGGTTTGACTATAATAATAACACATATTTCATGCGGTGGATATTCGACTAACAAGTGAAAAAATACACACAAATTTTCAATTTAATTATTTAGAAACGTAAATTTTCTAACTTTATGTCAAAGTCAGCATTTACGCCGAATATTGTTATCATCCTTGCAATTGAGAATACAGGAGAAATCGTAGTCGCATATTCCCGCACGAAATGTGTGTTATGAGTTTAAGCAGAGACGTAGATAACAGAGATCGCGAAGTATCGTCCAAGTCTCGCACATCGCGGGGTTACGGCGAGATAAGCGAGATGAGTCTAAGCGTGCATCTGTTTGTCGGTTGCTACGGGAGTAAACACGCTTATCAACAATTCTGAAACAAGCTTACGCGTTCCACTTTTTAATTGTAATTTAATTGTAATTTGAAACAACTAAACTGTTACGAATGATTTGAATGAGAATTATTGCGGTATTATCACACAACTTTGATGTGTCAATTAACATAAATCACAAGCCGAATTGTTTTATTTGCAATTATAATTGCATATATCCGGCTCCAGTTTGATAAAACAGTTATATCCGGTATTTAAAGGGTGCCTTTGGAATACGGTCAAGGGTTTAAGTAAAGGAGCAATCAGAATTTAGTTACAAACAATTAATTAAAGGTTGTATTAATTCGATGTTTGTTTTTCATTTTAATTGCATTGTTTTAATTTTACTTATTAGAAGAGCCATTTACCTGTTTTATAATTTGAATAAAGTTGTGAACAACATTTTCTTATTTGGAGGGCATCTATTCTTGGTCATGCTCTAATTGAATGTTTGTGTTCTTTGAACTCTTAATTGCCGCTAAATTCCAAGCACGATTTTACCAATTATAACTTTGCCACCTAGAGAGTATATGTATATAAATCTTCAGACACGTATAATATGCCATTTCCCTATATTTAGCATCTCGATACAGTTATTTAGTCGCTTTTCGTTGTGCATTGCACCCTGTTTTTAGCTTTGGTCACTTGAAATATGCAAGGTTTTTGTGGAAAATCAAAATGGCCGAAAGCAAATATGTGAACAAACTAGGTAAATTAAAACTTGAATTATTTCATTATTTTAAGGAATTTTACAATGAAAAAAAAACAGGGAGAAATAAAACTCTATCTACACTTTAAAAAAATACCATTAATGCTATGATCCATAGTGTATGTTTTCAGCTTTAGTCGCTACAACTATGAAGAGTTTGGATGGATTTTTTTTAACTTAATACACTCTACTGTAATTGTCTTATGTAAGAAAATGTCACTATGAAAATGTAGGCACACATTAAACTGAATCTGCACTTTAAAATAATGTCAAATTTTATAATATCCAGAGCATATTTTCGTTTCAGTTTGTCACAAGTTGACTGAAATTAGAGCAAAACATGAGGCATCAAAGAATAGCGGAAAAATGCAGTAATGTTTGTAACGATTCTTTCCTTTATCTCCTATGTTGCCGCTTGGTAACTGATCTGTTCCGGTGAAAACACTAATCAGCAATTGACAAAAAGAAACAACAAAAAAAAGTCAAATTCGAAAAAGTACTCGCTCTAAATTCGTTATTATGTTTGATGCTTTTACCCGCTTCGGATTCAAAATGGCGTCGACACAATTTTTCTTCAGGTCTCGCGAGACGCGCGAGAACACGGAGAGCCAGGATATATCGCAAGACGAAGCTGCCGATCTCTGTGCGAATATGGATACATTATTTCCGATTGTCACAATTGTTCTCAATTTACAGCATATTACGTATCATTATAAAACAATAATGAAAAGGATTTATATGTATATTAAAATGAAACATTTGTTCTTATATAAGCTTTTTCGCTTTACATAATGATATAATGGTTCTATTTATAACTTAGTAAAATGGTTTTGGGTTTATCCGTGATAAGGAATCAGCTGTTATACAGGTTGTTTATAAATAGCCTCAGCTGCTGAGCTGCACACGCGCATGTATGTATTTCATTTACAGGTCCCGCTGCGTCTTCGCTAATGCATCTTATGGCTGACCTGCACCTGTGACCTTTGAGGAGAGCTGTGTTATGCGATTATAACGTAACACGCAGTGGATTATTTTCATGACGCAAACATGTTATGTAAAAAATACTCTTCCACGCCGCGCAGTAGTTTTATATTCCCTGATCTATAAATAGCCTCAGCTTGTGAATGACCTGTGCTGCGAAAAAATACTACGTGTCTGACGTAGCACATAGTGGACTATTTTATTAATTCATAAAAATACTCTTCCGGGACACGTATAGTTAAAATATTGTTTTTTGATTTTGTCTTTATACGATCCGTTCAAAATTATTCTATTTAACACGATATTCATATTATATGTCAATTTGTAAATGATTGTAGTTCAAAAACTGAAACCGCGCCGCGAACTCTTTCTTTGCGAGGGTGCAGAAGGGAACCAGGTTTTGGATCACTAGGCATTTTGGGATTGCAAAACGTGTTTATACGCTTAGTTGTTCGCAATCGAACAACTAAAAATCAGTAAATTTAAACTGAGTATTAACTGTTTCAAACAGTAAAAATAAACAGTTAACAATCTTGATAAGTTTCATTGTTTAAACGGAAATATGTTTCGGCAAAATACAAAAATAATCATTTGTCAGCATAAAATAAAAATAAAATGCGTTGAATTCGGTGAAATATCAATTTAAATTCACTCTTGATTTTAGAAAAATAAATATTTTCTATGATCACTCGTGAATTAAAATTTATATTCCACCGAATCCAACAAATAATAAATGATTTAAATACATTAAATGAAACGCAAAGAAATCACACCCCGCCATGAAATTAGCAGGGAAATAATAACTTTCATTACATTTAAGCAAATAATTTTTGTTGTTTAGGGTGAATTATTTGTAACAAAACAAACGATATAATTATTTATTTGCAAATTAACAGACTTATAATTCATTTGTGAATATTCGATAATTAAAAAAGATTCAGATGTTGTAAACGCGAAAATGTTGTTAAAGAAGATAGATTTACGATTTAACAAACGTGCCATTTTATAAAAACGGAGAAATACATAAATATATATTATTTATTTTTTATTTTAAACGTCATTTCTACAAAAAGAAGCATTACACGCGAATAATATTACACGCGGACTTGTAAAGTTTCACCCGTTTTCAAAAAAAAATCAAACATATCAAGATCGATAATGTATGCTAATATTGTTTATAACATATAAGATTGATAAGTTTAGGGCAACTGATCAATGTTCAATAAATGGTTTAATTCCATTTAATAAAACGCAAAGAAATCAGTAAGGAAAAAGTAACTCACTTTAATTTTAGCAAATAATTTTTGTTTGTTTAACGTGTATTATTTTTTACACAACATAAATATAATTATGTTGTAAATTAACAGACTAATGTTTTATTTATGAACATTCGCTAATTAATTATGGCCCAGATAATTTCAACGCAAAAAAAGTGAATATTTCGTTAAAGAAGATGAATTAAAGTTCCGTCAAACGTGCCATTTTATAAAAAAAATGGGATATACATGTATAATATATATAAGTTGCAACGTTATCTATAGGGTCGGCGTGTTATCGTCTGCGTTTTAACGAGAGCGCTAAACCACCACGCACTGTACAAGAGTCTAACCTCATACCAAATGGTAGAATGGTTATACCACCTTCTGTTCCTAGCTTCGTTAACCTAAGGCGTCTTGAACAGTATAACCAGAGTATTATCGGGTGAACAAGAGGAATATAAAACTCTCTCTAAACGAGTTTCAGCGATCTATACCTGCCCTCGTTATAATGGTAAGTGAAACATGTTCCTGTTTAACTGCTGAAGTGTCAGATTTATCAAATGCTCTATAACGCGCTGATAAGAAACATTCATGCGTTCATTTACAAACAATTTACATTTCCTGAAACTTTGAATCTAATGGATGCTATCGAAAAAAACTGTTCTGTAACAACTATGAACACGTGGCGTTATTGAAGTGTTTTCAAGCAATAACATTTGTTATTTAAAGGGGGATTACATTCCGAAAACAAAATGAGTGTTAGCTTGAGGGAGAGAGAGATGATACAAAATAAAACTGTACATTTTAAGTATATATGTCTAATAAAACACAAAAGCGACTGTATTCAGCTCTATGTAATTACGATGTTATCACATTCGCAGCTCTGTTAAAAGTAACAAGGATCATTCTAAATTTGTAAAAATGGCATTCACTTTTAATTATACTAAAACAGTTGTGTTTAAAGTGAGACTGTAAGATTTTGTCAAATATTTATGCATTTATATAAAATGTGTTAAACATTATTATACATATATTTCAATATAAATTAAAATAAAAGTTAAGAAGAACATTTGTCGAAAAATGCGGAATAAGCCAGGTATTTAAATCTTTAAATCGAAAATGGCTGGAAGTCGAATTCGCCAGCATGTATATCATGCATGTACAATGTGAATCTAAATTTAGTTTAAGTGCAGATTCGTTCATACGACACAAAGACACTATTTTGTTTCCTAACTCATACGAGTAAAAGTGTCGGCATCGGCGTTAACCAGCGCTAACTTGTCTCTGCTGCATTTTATGAAATCCGTCTTCAATGCATTATTTTTCTTGCCTATTTTGTGTTATTGTTACATATTTTTTATCAATATATTACAATTTTAATATATTAAATATTTGACAAAATCGTACAGTCTCACTTTAAGCATTTTGTATTCTGTTAAATTGTACTTATTCAATGTCCGTGGCCTGCGTTAACATTGTAAACTAAGCTGGTATGTGTAATCAATAAACAGTTTCAGTGTTTGTCAATTTCATTTAAGGAAACGTTAAACTGACCGGTCGTTAATAGTTTATCATACTGGTAACAAGTGTTCATTAAAATACAAAATACATATACATGTTTCGAATGTATGCATGCTATTAATCACAATATTGACCGACAATGACAAATATTCGATATTCCCCAGAAAACCAACTAGCAGAGTCCAGCATACAGTGGAGTTTACAACACATAACGTGATACAAGACCAAACTGACATATACTATCTAGAGCCGGATCACAAAATTACAAACGACTACTATAAAAACTTTTGTTTTTCAGTTCAACTCGCCAGTTTTGAAGTGAACACCGAGATCTTTGTGACACACGAACAAATTGCGTAATTATCAAATGAGATGCCCTATTGAGTAGTCGAATGAGCCCAAATATAGCAGAATCGTCGATTTACTTTGTAACACAGTACCAAATAGTGATTTTGAGCACAAATTTTACGCAAAAACGCATGCTAATAAATGTTCTTATACCGTCCAAAAATGACTTCTCTAGATAAACACGTACCTCTACCCTCTGATTCATGTATTTCCAAAAATTCCAACTATCAGTGTCACAGAAAAATTCACATCAATTGACAATGAGTTTTTTCGTATGTGTTTTTGTTTTGCTGTATACATTATCCAAAACGTTAAAAGCTTTCGCGGACAATACATCAACCGTCCTAAAAACGATGTTTGAAATGTTTTCGTGTGATTCTTGTTGCGTGTGAAGATTAAGGCATTGTGGTCGATAGTGTGCCCCCCCCCCAAACAACAAAAAACGTAAACATGAATAGTTTTACATTTTGAAAACATTGAATTGTTGACTTGTATCTTATAAATAAGTGAAATGTACTCATAATGGATACATAATTAATTTAAGATTGTTCTAAACAACAACAATACATTTTGCGAATAAAGATGTACACAATTATATGCCTCACCATTGGATTTTGTAAATTATTTTATAATCGTAGGTAGCTTATTTTTGAATAAGTGAAAAGCATGTTTTATAACGTTATATAAAATAATGAAAATAAACTTAACAAATAGACCTTTGTGCGCTTGCTAAACACGCAGCTAAAAGCAATGATATGATACACTCCATTTGTACGATACGTTTATTAAAATAAAGTCAAGAGCTTCCGCCTGGTTATAATACTGCTGGCATTTATTGGATTCAATTACTCCCTCCAATCGCACCCATCAAATTACAACTCTTGCTATTAAGAAAGTTTACTTGTTGGATGCATGTTATCAGAAGACCATGTTTTGTGTGACGCATGCCTGTAGGTTATCATCATAGACGTAAACCATGAAGAAAACACATCACATATGTGTGGAATGGATGCATGAAGTTCAAATGTGTGTGCCTTTGTATACATATCGCAATTGTGGTTTGTTTTATATTATTTTAGTATTCGCAGAAGCATATGATTTACAGACTTGCGTAACAATTAAACAATCACCTGCACACGTATTTATTTTCAATATTCTGGTAAATTTAGTCGATTTAGGAATTGAAAACAACAGAACAAAATGTCTACTAAAGTTTAACCAAGGTATAACAAGACAATAATACATATCGTTAATATAAATACATGTAGTTATACTTTTATGTCACGATTGCGCCGTTGCTCGTATTCACCATGATCATAGTAGTGGTAGTAGGTGTAGAAGTAGTGGTAGTAGTTGTAGTAGTAGAAGAAGTAGTAGTAGTAGTATTAGTAGTAGCAGTAGGTGTAGAAGTAGTGGTAGTAGTAGAAGTAGTAGTAGTAGTAGTAGTAGTAGTAGTAGTAGTAGTAGTAGTAGTAGTAGTAGTAGTAGTAGTAGTAGTAGTAGTAGTAGTAGTAGTAGTAGTAGTAGTAGTA
>VMBQ01008534.1:33023-89597 GCA_007657795.1 Dreissena rostriformis
ATATTTATAGTTAATGGTATACATATTTATTCAATTTACAATGTAGGTATATCTGAAAACACCGGTGCCTGCATCGCAGCTCCAAGAGAAGTCAAAGCCTTTAAACAGTTTTTTATTCAAGTCGATCTACCATACAAAGTAACACGCAAGGAACATTTTAACGTGAAAGTGACAGTGTTCAATTATATTCCAAGAGAACAAATTGTAAGTTCTTTAAGAAAAAACATCTCAAACTCAAAGTGTAAGTTATTTGAGGCAACATTGTTTTGTGGTATGGGCATTTGCGTATTCATTGGGTACTATTTTGAATATGATGAGTACATTTGAGTATAAACATTAATTTACTAAAATGAAGCCTTTATTGTTTACAAACTAGGCAAATACTAGCTGTATTATAAATTTAATAGTTAGATGTTAGTAAACTCTGGCATAAATTAATCTAATACTTGAAACTGATTTAACACCGAATGACTTCTATTGAACCAGTTCCGTACATTTGGTATGTTTTGTTGAATATTCCTTCGTATAGAATATAGAACATAGAAACAGCAACAGGCTATAAGGGTGTTCATAGCGATGTAATTTCATATAATCATGACGATTATAGGCTCGTGTGTACCTGAAAGGCGTTAGCAGTTTGTGCTACGGTGCCTCTCCCGGAGAACATTCAGCACCGCAGCTTATCACCTTGGTAAGAAGCATATTTATGTTATGTCTGTTGTAAACGTTCTTTCATCACCAATATGTTGAAGAAGCAGGTCGAGGTCATCCGCCTACATCGAATCTTTATTGTGTAACAGGGCGTAATTCAACGTGAACAATAATATATTGCATGCCAACAAATTGAGACAAATCATTACTTGCATATACTTTTACACATGGCATTAACTCAGACTTTAAAACCTGATTATATGAAGTCGCATAAATATATGTGTTTTCTATTAATGACATATAAATCTAGGTACAGTTTTGATTCAACTTGTGTGCCTTAATATTGATGAAACAAACATAACTGAAAACTCAAATTAACATTAAAATCATATCATTATTATATTAAAGAAAAGCAAAGCAGTATAATACTTCTTCGATTTATTTGATATCTAACAACTTAATTGTTAAAATACACCATATCAAGATAAAAAGATACTTTTGAAAAAATAAATATATTCAAGTATCAGCTAAAAGCCAACTTTATGACAGAATTTCCGAACCTAGCATAATATTGTACAAAATCCTCATTATTGTTATGTATATCAAGAAGAACAAGTTCCACGGTGTGTTTAATGCTTGTATGTTGGGCATATTTGCTTGCTTGGCGCTATACGAATGACATTATCTATTTACACAATCTGACGTTTAGCCTCCGAACGGCGCAAGGACTCTTACGTTTCCCATGATACCACTGAAAGCGGGAACTTATCCAATCATTGTGGCGGCATTTGTGACGAACGAGAACCAACCTGTGGCAGACATTGTGGAGAAAAAACTTCTCGTTGTGGTAGTATTTCTTGCTTAAAGTATATTTTATTCAGATTGTATCGTCTTATTTAAATCAGATCGTAGGTTATAAGATTGTTTGGAAACATAAAGTTGTGCGTTGATCATTGTTCTTAATAATTATTTTTACAATAGTGATATTATCGTGGCATGTTGAAAGGCACGTTATGCAGATTGATACACATATTAGCAAATTGTTATGATCTTTAAACAGTCCTTAACTTTTAAGTATATTAGTTGGCAAAGTTCCGATACATTGAAAGTCAGATGAAATGTATGAAGATTCTAGTGAAGAATTGTTGTAGAGATATAGATACAGAACTCGACACAAACCTTAAAACTATCTATACAAGTGTATGATTCTGCTCAGCAGCTCATTATACTAATGAAAATTTAGGAGTCAATAAACACGTGTTAAGTTTTATGTAAATATATGTTGTGGTGCTTGCATACAGACCTTAATCTAGGGACTCAACAACGTATATACGATGTAAATATTGTTTAATAGCAGGTCAGATCTATGGGTCATGGTTATTGATGCACCATTAACACCAGTAGCACGTGTTAACTTTTAATTGCATTAATTTAATACTTACATTTGATATATACTAGTCGTGCCTAAATTGTGACTTAATTTTCTCTTTCAATCATTAATCTGATGTTTAGGTACAAAATAGTAAAAGTTCTGACAAAGCGACCCACAACTTAGACATGTCAGTTCAGGAACCTCTAATTAAGACCCCCGACGAATAGTGTTAGGTAAAAATATACTTATTTTCATTTATTTTATTTCCAGAATGAGGGTATTCTGGAAAAAATGAACTTCACCGTATGTCTTGATCCAAATAGCCAAATGGAAAACTGCATCCAAGGTCCAGAGGTGAAACGCACAGGTAAACGTTCGACGGTTTAAGGGTATTCGTATTTGTTGAGGAGTTTGCATTTACATGGATTTTGTTTTTGATTGATTGATTAAATATTCTGTTTTACTATCAACAAGTGTAAGAATTAGCGGTTCATTACTTTATAGTGCGAACGGTTTTGAATTTGATAATATAAGTTTAACTTATACGTGTTATTTTTATTTCCAGAGCGGCTTAGTGTTGGTGACTCGTCGTCTGTGAAAATGGAAGTTGAGCTACCTTTGCCACTTTCGTCTTTGCCAGGAACTGCTATTGCAAATGCTTACATTAAAAGTAACCCCATTTTTATTACTTTTGTCTAAAAGATTTTTATTACAATACTGTTTTTATAATATTACTTTTGTTATTTTGTTCACACATGTTAACGTGCTGTTCCGATATTATATGCAAATCGTTTTTATAGCAGTTAGGAATTATTACAACATGTCCGAAGTTTTTAAAAATGCTATTCATACAAGCTTTCATGTACGTATAGACACAAACATAAACTATTACTTTATTGTATGAAACCGAAATTAGTTTTAATCATTTTTTACTCAGTCACGTGTGACAAAACAATTACGAACATTCAATATTTGAATATGTTTAAGATAAAATTTTGTCCGTTTGAGCCTATCTGAGCACAACGTGCTTATTTGGTACTGTGATGGACGTCATCTGCCCGTGCTTCCGCTCTGGTATGCGTGCATGCGTCTGTCAATTTTGTTTTATTGCACAATTCGACATAACCTTTTGGGAAGTCGTCTAGAACGAATATTCTAATCGTTTCGGTTCGTTGATTAGTTTAGTCACGGGGAAAACCTGGATAATAAAACAAAAAACGTTCACATAAAAGATTCTTCTCGGAAACCGAATCGTATTGTAGACCTCTTACGAATGTGTACATATTTTGCCCCTGCGTCAAAACCGGCAGACTTACAATAAAAACAATTTAACATCTTCAATACGTCTTCTACAAAGCGCGTTTTATTCATGCTCCGGGAGTCAAAACTGGCCACATGACTGGGGTCACCAGTTTAACATAGACCTTTATATAATCTTTTTAAAATTCTACTGGTTTGAAACGGCAGCACACAAGGCATTCCTATTCGGTATGAAGCATGTACTAGAGGTACTAAACACATTTGTTCAAATTATACCGGTTGGATCAAAATTTTACCCATATTGAGTTTTGTATAAAACCTTAAAAAGCCCATTGATTTTATATTTCGTAGGTTTCGTCATCTACGTAGTTAGTGTTAATAATGCCTTTTGTATATAACGTGACCTAACCCAGGGTTCACCAGTGTTGAATTGAGTCACATAGGGTACACCATTAAACAGCATTCTTGTCTGAAACCTCAAAACCCTTGTCTTTCATTTTTGGTATGTTATGCCATCTAGCGATTAACTACACATTGGTTCAAATAATGACCCTAGTGTCAAACTGGGTAATACTCCGGGAGTTTCCCGTGTTATATTCTTACAGTGAACAACTTAAAAAATATGTTTGTCTTCTTGTCTGAAACCACAAAGCTTTTATTTTTGGTATGTAGCATCATTTAGAGTTCCCCTCAAAGTGTGTTCGAATCAAAGATGACAACGCCCCATGGGTCTCATTTTTAATATGACATGTAGCAAATTAACTTTTAAAATCAATTCTGCAAGAACGTGACATATATTTAAAAAAAAATGTTATTCACATCCGATATCAGAACTCTACAAAGTCTGTTCAAATGTCTGTCTCTGATGTCAAAATTAAATATACACTAGGTGTCACATTTTAAATAAAGACTTTTTTAAACAAATACATATCTTCATATTCTTACATACCTACACGCATATTCAAATTATGTACACGCCGTCAAAAGTATCCCTAATCTAGAGATCCCAAGCCTTTTACCATTTAGCGACAGACTCAAGGATGATGTCCTCTCTTCGTATTTTGATTAAAGTATAATCATATTTGTCTGGTACATTCAGCAACTTTTATTTGAGTCGGATACATATAAAAAATTGCTCAGCACAAAAAAAAGACTGTTTCAGGAAACGTTTTGCTAATCCTCAGGCAAAAAAGGTTTTTATAATCACCTTTCGCCGATAGTCTGACCACAGTCGCTCCATGTTTGAATACGGATAATGTACACTAAGGTTTATTACATATCTAAACAAATGTTCAATTTATCACACGATAATTAATAGATCATTTAAATAAAATATTTATCATCACGCTTTTCGAAGCGTGAGGGTATTGTGGTTATCTCCGCCGTCTTGCCGTCCGTCCTGGCCACTATCTCCTCCTACACTATTAGAACTAGAACCTTGAAACTTACACACATGGTAGCTATGAGCATATGTGCGACGGTGCACTATTTGGAATTTTGATCTGACCCTTGTTCTAAAGTTATGGGAGCGGGGCAGTTTTCTTTATATGGCTATAGTAAAACCTTGTTAAACCTCTAGTTTAGGTTATTTTACATTCAGTTCTTCATTTCTACACCGATTTACTTCAAATTGATACTGAACATCTCTTATGAAAATACGGTCAATCTCAACTATGCATGGCCCCATAACCAACCCTGGGGCGCCTCGCCCACATAGACCACGCCCACCCAAAATTTTGTTTTAACATAACTTCTTCATTTATTCACCAAATGACTTGACATTAATACTGAACATTTCTTATGACAACACGGTCTATCTCGACCATCCATGTCCACATTACCCACCCAGGGCCCCGCCCACATAGGCCACACCCATCCAAAATTGCCTTTTCGTCCGCCCGCCCGTCCCGACCATTATCTCCTCCTACACTATTAACACTAGTTTTTTTAGATTTGATCGAGAATGTAACCCGCCTCACAGTTTCGCTAAATGTATCAAGTTCCCCACGGGTACTACTTCCCCGTACCCCCAAATTTTGTATTACTCAACATTTTTCGTACCCAATTCTTTTTCGTTCCCTATTTTTTTTCGTACCAAAATTTTGTTCATACCCAATTTTTTTTTCGTACTCAATTTTTTTTCGTACGAAATATTTTTTTAGTACCCAATTTTTTTTCGTACCCCAATTTTTGTTTGGCATATTTTGTTCGTACCCAAACTTTTCATTACCAATTTTTATTTCGTACCCAAACTTTTCTTACCCACATACACAATTGTGGTGATGTAGATAAACTTAATTTGATGCTTAACTTCTTCATTTATTCACCAATTTATGCGGCGTGGGAATACGCGTCGGCCGCTGCTGCGCCATTTCTAGTTTATAATATATGCCAACTAGGGCTAAACGTTAATGTATTGGGACGTCTAAGATATAACATATTTATCTTACTAAATTAGTTGTGCCCGAATAAATACCCCAATACTTGAAACATGCGTGTGTTGTTGTTTTTGTTTTTGAATACATCGTTACGTGTATCATTATAAATTATGAACCCTGTTTACTAATATGTGCGTCGGGTCTTCCGACGTTTCTCGCTTATGTGCAATGCAAACTATAACATGTTTATATATGTTATAACTCCGTAATTTTTAAGTAAAACTAATATGTTGGTGTCAGTTTTGGGTACTTTCAGTCAAGTGTTTCGTTGAGCAGATATACCTTACACAGATAAGCTAGGTAAACGCTGTAAAGATGCAGGTCCGCTGAACTAGGAAAAGTGTGTGTAGGTTACTACTGACCGCCATGATATGAGTGAAATAGTTTTGTAATCGCCTGGAACAGCCTCATACACTCTCACGCCAATATAATTCCGCTAAAAGGACTTTGCTTATTCTTATTCATTAGTTAGAAAGACAGAAATGCGTGGTTCAAATCGGTTGTAAAACGGAGTAATGCTTCAGACAGCAGTTCAGATTGGAACATCAACCATGGGAATAACCCTGCAATTATGGTATCAATAGTCATTGCTGTGCATCCCCATTTAATAAAATCTACATGTATTCATTTATTAAGTGTCATGGTGCATGATGATACCGCTGATAGATTTCGAGTTATGTTTTGTATAAACAACAAAGTTTAGACGGAAAGCATAATTCCAGTATAAACTTCTTTTACATTTTTCTTGTGCATACATATACTAATAGCAGAATAATGATGTATTCAGCAACCACATTTTTCGTGAATCTTCTATAGTTATTAATAGTATTTGAGATAGTTTCGAATACTTATAATAACAAGGTAACACAAATGAGGGTTTTCCTTACCCTGGAATTTAGGACTGGGCGTCTAATAAATATAGCGACCGAACGCAGGCTTTAGATTTATATGTAAGTCCAAACGCTATATTAGTAATACACATTTTAACAATTATTGACGAAAAGCGTTCCAGACGTTTTATTATTTCCGATTTCGATTGATGACAATCAATTTACGTACATATACTTAAAACAAGTTGTTTTACCTAGGAGTGTTATTTCGCCTACTTGAATATAATGCATCCGTTATTGTTTTTAACGCATTAGCATTTTCTTTTGCCAGACTCGGAACAAAATCTATATGACCGTTCTATGCCCTCATATAAATTTGAGTGATCCGAAACGAAGCTATATAATAAAGATATTTGAGGAGGAAATCCATAACTCGGGATATTAAGTTGTAATCATATTAGCATCGCCATATCATGCCATGCGCAGAGGGAAATGAATTGCTAACTCGTTTCAATTACCCAAATTCCCCCTCTATAAAATAGCAATTAATACACAAACCTTTTCATTCTCTTTTATCAATTACCAGGTAATCTGATGGGTGATCCGGTGTCTTGTGTACTGGAGGGGGTGGACAAGATGTTCAATGAACCTACAGGCTGCGGTGAACAAACCATGATATGCACAGCACCTATTGTCTATGGAATGTACTTCCTGAAGCAAACAAGGACAATGGAGGCTCGCCACGAGGAGTCTGGCATTACATACATGCGAAATGGTTTGTGAATAACACGCTAAGTTAAAGCATTTGCTGTTTTCTATTTGCAAAATACTCACTTTTATAGTCGCTTTTTGAAACCACTTTCTGAAACAAGTGGCTGATGACAACTATCTCGAGAACAGTAACATATTCAGGCTTGTTACATACGTGTTGAAAATAGTAAACACCATACAGGCTCTCTCAATCAGTGAAATACACGCTGACAGAAAACAAGTCCGATTAAACTTCTCGCTCTTTCTACAATTCCGTATTTCCATTAAAGCCCAACTCCTTTCGGCATATAATAACGTGTTTGTACATCATATTGTTCTGTACTGATCACAAAACACGTGGTCGAAAGTTTCTGAAAATAATGGTTAATGAGTGTATATAAGAACAGGAATTCTAGTAATACGCTTATCGATTGTTCTAAGAGCATATATTTCGCAGCACACTTGAGACAAACCATCTTGTTTGATACGTCGTTATGAGAGTCACGCGAATGATAGATACTTCTGGAACAATCGACTAGCGTATATTCCATTGAACTATTTGGACACATTGAAAAGACACAAATTGACTACAATGTCTGTCAAAATCATAGCATGTGAATACGTAATAACATTTATAGACAACAACACTGTTTACCTTCCACAGGGTGCAACTCTATTACTGTCGTTTTATTATTATAATATTTTAAACGAACATAACCGTCGTTTATGAGGTACCTTTCGTACGGCTATATTGGAAAAAAAGCTCGTAGTCAAAAGCCACCCACTGTAATTATAAAACACTATCGTCACTGAACGGTTCTGTCTTTATATCAGCTTTATTTATTCTGTTATCAATTGGAAACAGTGAGAAACATTCACGAAAACTCAACATAAAGGTTTTGTTGAAGTTAGTACACACAAGATTTGTGGTCTGTTTGCATAACATTCGTTTTAAAGTTTAACATCTAATATACATGTAATGACAGACAGTGCATATGTATTGCAAATACATTAATAATGATTAATAATCTTGTGTAGACAATTAGTATAAACGGCTTTTGTTTTTCAATCCTACATTTACGTCAATATAAAAATGGATCAGGGGTCCAAACATATTTCAAGAAGTATCAACCACCAACAAGACCTAACGAGCATTGGATGTGTGGGTAGATTGCTATAAAACTGTATTATACCTTTGCCTGTGCTTTTAAGAGAAGCCATTTTATCAACGGAAGTTAATGTTAAAGCATAAAACACGTTTAATATATAGAAACAGTAAATCGTTAATTATTATTTTACGATTAGTTTTAACTTTTAAGCTCAACCAAAACAAAAATCCGGAAAAATACATGATTGAGAAATGGGATACACGTTTAACGCTGTTAACTATTATGTGGAATATGTGTTTATACTATTATATTCATTTTGTATTCCAGTGTGTTAGTCAGCCATCCTTTAGATTGTTTCTATACCTTTCTAATAAAATCTCAGTCGATTTGATGGATACAAACTCAAACTTTGAATGCGCCAGTATTTTTAAGTAAAGAAACGTTTCTTTTCAATGACATTGTTTATTAGCGTTAAAATAATGTCTATGTTAGTTTAGGTTGCTATGTTCAAATGTCATAAATGTTTCAAAAATCAATAACATTACAACATGTGTTTAAATTCAATTATTCGTATATAATGCCAAATTGCTGTTGCTGTTGCAATAATGGTAATAATTTAAACTATTGAAACTAACTTAAGATCTGCCCATAAAATATGCTAAATTCATAAGACGATATACGAATTAATATGCAAAGTAGCTTAATGCTGTTTACAAAAGCCATTCTTATAGTGCTGTAAAGATAAATCAAAGTGGGGTCAAACATTGCTTTGCAATCTCAAGGATAGTATCATAATACAAATATGTCCATTACAAATCACGTGAAATTATAGCAATTACATAAATAGTATACCATTTTCTGTATGTGGCCGGATAATTGTAATAAACGAGGCAAACCTAATTATTTTTACATCAGAGTTTTGCATTGAAATTCTTGTTTTAAAAGCAACGTGTTCCCGAGAAAATTGCCTGTTGAATTGTGTTAAAAAAATCAGCAGGTTGTTTTCGACTCGCCAAACTTGCAAAACGGAGTTTACGTACGTCGGTCTGTGGGAACGGGTCGAAGTTTAAAATAATAAGAATTACATATGACCTTAGTGCAATGGACCTTATTTAAAAAAANAAAAAAAAAAAAAAAACAATAATTCAAGTATTTATCTTATCGTTGCATTATAACGATATGTTTTCTTCAGTCTTAAACTGGGTAATGTATAATCAGAAAAGTATAGGTATTTCTGGAAGATCTATATTTAGACCGTAAAACACATACTTCTTGATATCATGAAGTCGGGTATTCTTTTTAAATTTTATATCACGAATTCGATTTCTTGACATCAAGAATTTATTTTGTATATCAATAATTAGATTGGTTGATATAACAAATGCATTCATTAATAGCAAGCATTGTTGTTTTTATATCAAAAAGTAAATATTGATATCCAGAATTAGTATTGATAGTTTACAGAATTTCACAAAAATAGTAAACGGTGCCCCATATGGGTGTATTGATTTAAACATAATTTTTTATTGTTGCATATTATTATATGACAAACTATGAGCGTGAGTGGGGTCATCTGGGCTTATGCTCAACCTGCGACGCAATAAATGTATTACCATGTCAATATGACTATATTGTCAAAACAACAGCCGTACGTTATATATAGCTGAACAAAGTATTAAGACTTCTTGAATTTGACTTACTGAATGAGTTAAAATGATTTAACAGGGGAGTGTGAAACATTGAACATTTGTCAACAATGTATGTTTGTTTCAATAGTATATTCCGGTCGTGGATATTAACAAAATATGTTAACATTTTTGCCAGTTTCTTAACTTAGACGCAATAGTTTGAACAACCATCTGACAGATAAAAAAGTGAAGTGAAAATAAAACCAAACTTGGAACATTACGTCTATAAAAATACCTATATAGCACAGGTGTCTTATCTTTAAAGCGACGACTAAAACTATGTTTACATTTGTTACAGGGATAACACGACAACAATCCATGTATCAGAAAGATGATGGGTCGTATGCAGCATGGAAAACATACCCAACAAGTTTATGGTAATTGCAATTCTAAATAAGTTTAATATTTATAAGATAATCAACATCTATTTATTTTATATGCTTTGTTTGGGTCCGTAACTCCCATGCTTTAAATGAATATAAAAACAGCCTGGCAAAATGCATGTGTGACATGTTAAATAATTACTCTATAATTTTACAGATTTCATGTGTACACATACAATAGTAACACATCGAAGTAATACAAATTGCCTCATTTTGGTATTTTTCACAAAACTGACATTTAATTGTTGCTTCACGGCCTATTTGATATTAATGTCATATACATCAAGAATAAGACAGAAGCTAACTTGTCTTTTGCTTCCCATCAGTTTTAATATATATTAAATTATTTATATATGGTTGAGTGCACTTGAGCATCACATAGTTTTGTGAAAGGCTAAGGATTTGGGTCAACATTAAAAATTAGACACTAAATTAGCAAAAGTTGGTTCGCTCGCTCATTTCTTCTCCAACCTTTTAGGAACTTCTGACTAAAAATGTAGAATATATAAGACATTGTGTCGCGTCAGAGGCAAATACATACGTCAACGTCTTACTAACACATAAGTAAAATAGTCAGTTGTCAAAACCGGTTTATCGGCTCTCTTATTCGATTAAACTTGACTCTGCAATATAATAATTAACATATTAGTAGCTATATGCGTTGTTACAAGCTCGATATAGGCTGATGTTCGAGCGTATGAACGATCATGCGTTGTTCAACTCTCATTAAACAAGAAAAAACATAGACATTTTGTAAAAACATCCTTTATAGACGCAGTATATCAACCTCAAGCATTTGATTTCATTAAGAATTATTGGTGTTGCGTTGAAGCACGCATTAGCATAAAGTAACAAAACATGCGTTCGCTCATAATGCTATGGTCATTACGAACTTTGATGTGGAGCATTATTTAGAAGTGAACGTGTTTGTAAATATCGTTTTGCTGATTTTCTTTGTTTCTGGTTGATAACCGAGAAATACTTCGACTTATCTAAATACTTTTTTTACACATGCGTAATATCATACAAAATATATAGTTTGCTTTTATGTTAAATATATTTATATATCCAAAAGCGTTTAGTTACATATGTGCAATATAAAAAGGCTAGGTTTGATTTTGGTTTTTTGCCTCTATCGTTGACAATTTAAAAACGATATTGTTAACAGTAAATTAATGGAATTGTTCAAATTATTGCACACCCAAGTTTTGCATTTTAAAACAGATCAAGTTCCATGTTTTGTTACACAGCATAAACTATTGGCCAATATCCACTTTACATTCCATTTAACAAGATTTCCGGCTAACTCATGCAATGCCTGACTTATTGAAGTAGGATAATATGACATATTGAGGTTCCAAAGCTTCCATTCTGGTTTTTATGTTTGTTAATTTCATCCCTCTAAAGGAATATCATCTCTATTTAAGCGCCACATAAGTTGACAATGTCATTTTGTGATAGAACAAATGTAGTACCCTTTTAGTTATTCGAAACACAAAAAAAGACGAAATGGCATTGTGTGCTAAAAATAGTATTACATTTTGAGTTATGCGTGAAACAATTAACAATTATCTTATATGAACTAAAATAGTCATATCCTTGAGTTATGCATGGCACAACAGATGTGAAGAACGGACGTGGTTACAGGTAGACGCGATGACGGACTAACACACGCAAATCTATAGGCCTCATTTTAACGTGGGGGTGGACAAAAAAGTATTCAAGAGAATAACTTATACAAAGCTCCACTTATACCATTTCAAATTCATATCGATAGCATATCAAAATATAATGCAGACCAAGTTCAAACTATGTAACAAATAACTTACTTTGACAAAAAGGCCTTCGATCGTTCGTTTTTAATTATCATAAAAGTATTGCATATATATCATAATTTTTACAATGCAGAATGCACCTGGCCCTGTGATTAAGACATGTTTGTTTGACTTATTTGATAATTAAAAGTTTGATATATGTTTTAGGTTAACAGCATTTGTTGCCAAAGTATTCTGCCAAGCAGATCAAATTGTAAAAGATATTGCCAACAAGGATAGCCTTACGAAAACGTTGGAATACATTTCTAAAAATAATCTGGTAGTGTCTGGCCATTTCCGAGACGATTCACCGGTTATAATGAGGCATATGCAGGTAATAAAAACATTTCAGATTCATTAATGTAGCTATATTTATTATTGAATTGGGTTTTATAAAGCATGAGCATATACCAGGTTGTAGTCAATTTGCTTTCGAATAAAATATGCATGAATTACACAATCATGTGCGTATGCCATACACTTATATGTCTGAACATGTTTTGCTCTAAACATTAACGCGGGTTGTAAATAAAATATGTATTTTGGCTGCAATGTTCATCTCACTAGTGTGTGATAAATAGTTGCATAACGAAGCCGGACAACTTACTTATTGAACTATACTCGTAGAGAATTGTTCACAGTTTGAGTAGTTCTTTTGTTGTTTTTTTTCTCGTTGAACTGAATTACTAGTTTATATTAAGTGTTGATAGACACACAATTAATTTAAACTGACATGCTATTAGTTATTAGGATTAAAAGTTGATTGATATATGTATATGAATTCAGTATTGACGGATACAATTGCAGATGGCATTGGGGCATTCTAGCATGAACACTTCTATGTCGAGCCGATAACATATTGACAACTTGGGTCTTTCAAAAAGGCAAAAAGTGTTAATATTCAAAATAAACTTTATATACATATATAGTATCGCTATCTCTATTCCCAAGCGGCATTACGTGTCTCACTTTTCAAACAATATTATTTTACAGGGTGCGTTGGGTCAAGGCGATAGAAAATCAGATCCCTCATTGACAGCTTTTGTTCTAAGCTCATTGCAAGAGTGCACAGAACGAACACCGGTGTGTTAATTTTCATTAAATGAATTTGCTTAATCAAAGTTGAGATTTGATTCGCAACTTTCAACGCACAAAAATTATTGTGTCAAATGTTGACCATATAAATACAAATGCAAATTACCGTATGTGCATCGAACCATAAGTTAATTATGTCTTTAAAGTATTTAAACAGACAACTCAATTACCGTATTGCATTTTCAGGAGGTCCAGGATTCCATCAACCGAGCGATGGTGGCACTTGAGGGATTGTCTGGGAATAATTGGAAGAACAACCCATATCTTCTGGCAATATCCACATACGCGTTAGCTATGTCGAATAGCAAAAAGAAATATGACTTTAAACGGGAACTCTACAATCTCAGGCGAAACGATACTGGTTCGAAACTAATAAAATATATGATTTTTGTATATTTTTTATGTTGTTATTCGACAATGATCAGCAAGTTATAGAATTCAGAATTAAAGTGGATTGCGGTCGTCTGGGACTTTTTGATATTGACGCGTATCGAATCCATCTGCTTTTTGTCACTTTCACCTCGAAAACTTAATCGCACCAGGGTTATGGTTAAAAACAAATAATATTGTTAAAACGATACTCATGATTTAATACTTTTGGATTTAAATTCTGGAAATAAACAACAGACAATCAATAATTTGATAATTTATTGCACCATTCATCTCAGAAGGTCAAAAAGTGAATGAGATTTGTAAAGGCCCTATAAAGGTGACAATCCGTAATTATTTACCGGTTTTTAAATATTTTTTTCATATTTTATTTATAAAGGTTATCAAAAAACAATACATATATGCTATAGGACATTACCATAAAACAATGAGCAATACAACTTGTTTTGAGCTCAAAATACAGTGTCCTCCAAGTCAATTGTGTTTACAAACAATCAGTTTACTTACATCGCTGTTTACTCGGGAAAGTGAAAGTAAAAGTGACTCAGGTCACCAAAAATATATCGTTTATTTTCAACGTTTTCCGGTATCACTCACAAAGTAGGTATCTTCTAAATGGTTTAAACGTTTGTAGTGATCTAATAAGTTACTTTATGTTGGTAAAAAGTTGTTTAAATTATAATTAAAATTGAATTTTCTTTCGGCTATTTTTAGCATACGTCACCGCTTTGAGGCTACATACCACGTTAGTTGCAAAGTTGTAAACATTTCTTCCAATTATGAAACGGGTATATTTTCCATAATTCTTGACAACGTTGCACCTAAGCTGTGTTATTTGCATTTTTTTATGCAAGAGTAACTGAAATCCGGTGAAAATTAGACCAGTTTATATGCATATTAATTGGATTTGTCACCTTTATAGGGCCTTTAAGGAAAAGCACTATGTTGCTTTATTATGTATCTGAATCCAACAAACAGTAACAGTTTGGATATTTTCGATTCTCCACTACGGTCTGCTGTCAATCTGTTTATTGTTACATTAGTGATGGTATTTGATTATGAACTGTTCGGTTAGCGCAGTAGTTGGTAAACGCGCTTTTCACCTCTGCGACAGCTGGTTCAGTTCCCGTTGAAAGTGGATGTGGTTGGTGGTCACAATACAAGGACGGGGGATTCCTTAGTGCAGTATCATGTTCGCCCTAAACGCAATATCCACATACAGATTGGCCGGCGACTTTTAGAAGACTAATTATTAAGTTACTTTACTTCCAGGTCGTCTGTATTGGTCTAATACCGTTTTTGAGGCCTCATATGCAGTAGAGACGACGGCATATGCCCTTCTAGCCTTCATGAAATTTGATGACTTTGAGACAAGTCACAAGATAGTGGCATGGTTGACCGCACAGAGCAACGGAATTGGAAAATGGCAATCGACGCAAGTAAGCAAACACTTTATCCCATGTCCACAGGTAATTAATAAAACATCAAACGCGCGAATCAGAAGGACCTCATTGATAATTTCATTGCTACGTTTTATGAAGATGTTTGGTGTTATCTCGTTTATTTTTTTGCCGCGTATTGTCAAAGAAACTGAACAATACACTGGTAAATACAATTCTATAGAACAAACAAAAGTCCATTGTTACCGGTCTACTGTAAAATTCAACTCTTTTAAATGATTAGTTTTTTACATACATTGCGATGTTGTAAAATACTATCAATGTTTACTCCATTATTTGTATAGGACACCGTGGTTGCCATGCAAGCCCTAGCGACATACAGCGCGCGAACGTACAATCCAGAGGTGGACCTCAAAGTTAAACTTGAAAAGGGAATTTGGAACAATAGTACATCCGTGACCAGTGAAAACTTCCTCCTTCAGAAACTTATTCCAAACGTAAGTATCTGCACTTGAGTATATTGTCAGCAAAGTGTTATCTTTTTACATTATATGGGTTTAACATACACTCAATTGTATTCGAGAATTGCATTTAAATCGTCAGGGAGTCTCAGTATTGTAAATACAGGGGGCATAAATAAAAGAGTATGACTGCTGCAAAATAAATCAAAGGCCATGGCAAAGTTTTGCAAATATTTAATATTTTTGTCAAATAGGGATTATCTTACTTTATAACTGCACAATACAATACAGATTTCAAAATACCTTTGGAAAAATATTAACCAAAATTTAGTTATAGGCTAAAGTTCTCGATTGCGATTGTCGACTTTGAATACTAGCAACCGATTAATCCAAAACATTTATGTTATTGTTTTGTAGACGTACTTGTGAATTTAAAGATCAGTTAAGTATAATCATTTAAGTACTAACACTTTACAACACACCTTTATTTCCTTAAACAATGAAGCCAAACATGTCAAACACCTTTTTTATTCGCCCTACATTTTGTTCAATGAAATTACACTATATTCTATAAGAGATTATACATCAATTAGTATAATCTATAGTTATTGATATATTTTATTTCATAGCAAGTTATAACGTTATTGCGAGCATATCACACGTAACATAAATGGTATTGTTTTTTTCAACGCGGTTATCGTATTCGTCATGTCACAATTTTGATACTTTTAATCAACCAAACCCATCTGCTATACATGTAACCAGTTGCTTAAAATATTAAAAATTTAATATGATTTTATATGTTGGAAGATCTAATTTTAAAGACAATTTTTAAAAACAAGCAAAGTAAATTATTTTAATAAGTACTCATGATATAATACTGTGGATGTTGAACTTTATAATTGTTGACGTAAAAGAATACAAATTGCTTCAAACAGAATTTTAACCAATCAATTAAAACCGATCATCACGTCATTTGAACATGTTGATTCTTGCGAGTAACCATCGTTGTTCGTATCAGTAGGCGTGTCTCATTGATGTATCTCCTTACTACAACCAAGGTCAGGTAAAACTAAGTTGTAAAATGTAAAAAACTCACTAAAGAAAATATTGAAAACTACAGGTCAGTCTAGCCAGTCAAAGGACAACACACACATATTTTTGAAATCAAAATCAATATCTTCATGAAAGCATTGAAAACAACGTTAATTTATGCTTCAGTATGACACTATTATTGATCATCGTCATTATAGAAACCGATTAATATCTTTGTAAATATGTGAACAATAATGCGAGTAATCGTGTACAGTTCATTGTCAGTAGTGTTCAACATCAGATACACAGACTTAAGAAAGGGAGTGGGAATGCTACAACTGCTGCTTGTTTATTTTTTCCGTCGTCCTGCTGATAACGCAAAATAGCATTAAAGCCGAGAAAGTTTACACACATTTTGTATAAAACACGTGTAATGAATTCTAAAATATTAAACTTAATCACCATACCTGCTGTAAATTATTCATGAATCGCATTTTGTAATTGAACGATTTCAGATGTTTAATATTTATTTAAATAATAACAGTTTTTAGTGGAATAAAAAAGACATTCATTAGAACACATGTTAATTAAACAATATATAAATATAAAAAGCATGTACTGTTGATTTTAAATAAGGCCTTCTTTTGTATGTT
Organism: Dreissena rostriformis; assembly: GCA_007657795.1. NCBI lineage: Eukaryota > Metazoa > Mollusca > Bivalvia > Myida > Dreissenidae > Dreissena > Dreissena rostriformis. The sequence goes on from VMBQ01008534.1 coordinate 50,353, forward strand.
TTAGATTCCCGTATACGGCGAGAATAAGTTCGTTGTCACAGTTAGTGGAAGAGGGTCGGGTATTTTAAAGATTGACTTGTTTTACAACAGGAAAGCTCGGATTGACGAAGTGTGCCCTTTTGATATTAGTCCTATCGATGTTAATGTTGTAAAATTCGATAATGCAACACAAACAATACACCAGAGTATCGTCAAAGGCAGGTAGGTACACATAAAGATTTTATAATTTTACGAATTACAAAACATTTGAATGAATATGTGTTTCATTTCGGTGTGTATATCTTAGCGATTGCTAAATAATATCGATTATGGACACTGTATACGTCATTCCTAAAAAATCGCATTCGTTTTTTCCTACCCGTTTTAACGGAGGGTACGATTGGTTTACCCTTGATCGGCCGTCTGTCTCTCTGTTTGTCCGAATCGGGATCATACGGTAGCTCAAAATACTTAATCTAGGCTAATCCAACTAGGTATTTGGATAGAGAGCCATATTGGAAATATGCAATTTATAGTAGTTTGTTAGACATTGATTGTAGTTGCTAGGGTTACATACATTATTGGAAAATGTCCGAACACTATGGATCCTGCGATAACTTTCAATATACTCAAGACAAATTTATGACAGACGTATGTGGATAGAGGACCATTATTTCCGTTATGTCCCTTTTTGTTTCGTCAGAAAAAAATAAGGTTGCTACGGGAAGACAAAAGGTAAAAAATTCTGAATAATTTGGATCCCTAAAAACGAACTAAAGGCAGATATATTGAACTTGGTAATGTTGATAGCGGACCGTATGGCGAATCTGCACCTGATTTTAGTTGGTTTTTGTCATACACAAATTGTGGATTCTATGGTTTTAGAAAGAAGTAAAACCTGTCACAAAATAGAAATCCTTTGATAACTCAAAAAGTGTTTAAGCTAGTTTGATAAATATCGATATGTGGAAAGAGGGCCATTTTTGAAATGTGCATGTCAGTTCGTCAGAAAACATATTTTGTTGCTCTGGTTTCATAAATTTTGAAATATATATATATCATGTATTATTTAAAAGTACAAGATAACTTGCATTAAATGAACAACTACGGATTGACGGACGAAGTTGTCTCTGTAAAATAAATGATTTTAGTCCAATTTATGTGTATTGTAATCAATTTCGCTTTTACTACAACATGCATTTGGAACGTTCCAAGAAATTAACATTGGAAATGAAATGTTGTAACTGTGTACAGTGGACGGATATGTGTAGCTTTATATTTGATATATGATTCGGCTGTTTATGTTTATTAGTTGCATATATATTAGGTGAAGCTGACAAACCTTATCGAAAACTAATATAAGCATTCTCGATTTTAGATGCAATGTGTGTGGATATTGCAAAGAACCTCAAGTTCCGGACTATGAAGATATACAGGATGATATGAATATTTCCCGCCGTAAACGACAAGTGATACCTAATGCTGACATCACAGCGCAGACATGCATTGAGTTCTCAGTCAAGTAAGGACTCAGCCGTTTAAGAACCTTTGTCAAAATGTATGTTCATTATTATAATCCTATTTATTAATTTACAAGTTGTCAATATTGAATTTTCTTAGTAGTGAGATAGAAACTAGGTAGTAAATCTTTGCACTTTGTAAAGAATATATACAATTCGCAGCGAAGTTTAAAATACTATTTTATAAGATTTTTTTAATTAATCTGTTTAAATCAAAAGTTTGGCTTAACGCTTTGCTTTTGAGATTATTAACATTAAAATGATGCCATATTGATTAATCGGTTTTTATAAATGATATTGACGTCACACTTCAACATTGTACAGTTAATGTTCTTAAACCGCAACACTGTGATCCTTTCTTATAAAACACAAGTTCCGTTAACAATTATTCGAAATATATTGCGCATGTATGCAAAAACGAGACCCAAGTGTCAATCAACAGTTTGACACATACTTTTTAAAAGATAAAAGTATTGATGAACATGTACTACAGTATCAACCGTCGATCTGCCGGTTTAATTAATACTACAATATATTTCTAATTCTAACAACAATAACTTAAATGAAAAGTAAAATATAATTTAATTTGTTTTGTGAATTTTATTAATTTTATTTAAAAGCTGACCTGCATTTTTCTGCCGACGGTGTTTTTGCTAAAATATAATGTTACTGACAGTTTACACACAGTAGAAAGGCAGTTACATGCTATTCGATACTTATCGTGATATACAGACGTAAATTGTATGTAATATAAACATTTTATACACTGGGTTAAAACTCAGTTTTAGTTTCGTTTTAATTTTCGTCAAATGACATACTGATGACGTTGGAACAACCATGTGCGTTATTTCGCTATTAACAAATAAATTAAAAAAAGAACATGTCAATACGATCCGCAAAAAAAGTTGACCTCGTTGTACCACTTATGAATGAAATTAAATATAATCCGGTCATGAATATTTTACGTTTATAATTTGCGGTTTTAGATCAAAGTCGCCCGCTAATAACGCTGGTATGTCAGTTGTGAAGGTAAACTTAGAAACGGGCGTCCATGTTGTGGAATCGGACTTAGAAACGGTAAGTGACAATTCTTGCTGAAGGATTTCCTTGACATCGCGCATTTTCTGGTGCAAGCGTATATTTATTTGTTGACATTATTGTACATATAACTTTCACATACACGGTTTCACGCTAAACGAGTTATTGAAATTGGAAGAAAATGGTTAAACTTTGTTTTCTCTTATTAGCCGATGTGACTGTTTAAATACTTTTTTTATATAATTTCTCATCTTTACTGCGGGAAGTTTGTAAATCTTTGCATATCGTAAGCTTTGTAATTAAAACTTATCTTGTGTAGGGCTTTATAAAACTCGTTTGCAAACATTTATTAAAGCCGTTGTCTATTGCGAATTCGATGTTTTATTGCAATGTGTATGCACAAGTCCAGAGTTTTGGGAGGTACAATATGCACCTTAATCGGTTTAAACTTACAATTATTTGCATCGACCAGTCAATTTCGGGTTGAATTATAGTACGATAGGCGTATTGTGAAGTGTTTAACCTGCGAGTGAATACTTATATGAAATAAAGTACTCGAGGATGATAACAAGTGTTTATCTAAGAATGAGATTTTGATAATAAGATTGTCTATATTTGCTCTATATTGTAGATGCAGAAGGAGGGGGTATTTCCCCGCTACGAGATGCCGAAGGATGAAAAAGGATTCTTCATCATTTATCTGGACAGTGTATGTATATTACACAGTAAAAAAACAGTCTGTAAGTTTAATATTTATTTAACCATTTTTACAATACTGCTGATTAGTGTTTGTGTAATTAAAATCATTTAATAGTGAATATTCACTTATAAATACATTAATAACACATTTTGCGAACAACATTTTCGTTACTTTGCCTTTTCCGTAATATTGTAACAGGTTGTAAGAGTTCAGCGTTGTATCAGTTCTAAATGTATGAATCGAATAGAATATTTTCGTGCTCAACACTCGAACTGACTTAACCATAGCTTTCTCCTATTTATGATAACATCAATAATGAGTCAGCCATGTCATTATGTGGCCTTTTCCGTATAATGCGATTTCAGACGCCCTTAACTCGACCGATATTTTTTTTGTTTTCACTTACAAAGAGATCTTTAAGTGGTAACAGGGATTATATCTGTTTATGTTCATTTTAGATTACATCTGCTGAGACAAAACTTATATTCAGAATGGAGGACTGCTTTTCATGCAACGGTTCAAGCCGCCAGCCGGCGTCTGTACAGGTTTACGATTACTACAAGCCAGGTAGGGTTGTGTCAACAGAATAATGGAAATAATAAATAAAAGCTATTTAGTTGCGTTAATGCGATATAATGAACGCCATGGTAAAATGCTCAATCGTTAAAGAAAAGCTAGGTACCGCCTCTCTAACAAAAAAGCAGTTTTGAATGTAAACTACAATGAACAGACTTCGTTTAATCTTCTTATTGTACCTTCAATTTTCTGCGACAAACATAATTCAATGTAACAAAACAAATAATACCATTTTGGTCTTGCTTTTATGGTTTCCTGCCTCTAAAACAGAAATATAACTTTATTTACTTTAACCAGACACATCTTTAACGATGAGAATTAACTATTGTTTCGGTCAGTATATTCAACAAGCACCATTTGTAATTTTGTAATTTATTAAACAGATGGATTGTAAGTAATACCACTGCTAATCTACATTAAACCACGATTTTGTAAGAATGCTACTGATACCATATTCGTTGCATTATGAACACAATAGCTCATATATGAACATTTTAAAAGTATGTTTTAATTCCACACTTTTCAATATTTAAGATAAAACACTGGGCTAAGATTTAAAAAGAACGACAAACACACCGCAAAACAATCCGCAAATGACACGAATAGCAAATCAGTTCACTGATGACGAGCTATATCATTCATTAATACATAGTTTTGCAGCTAAGTTGCCTATATCATGAATGCCCAAATGGTATATTCGAAGAAATGCGATTTATAATAAAAGGTATTTATTTGATGCCTTAACAATTTTACAAATTTGGTCGTTGGTTCATATGTACTAAACGTTATAGAAGGCGAAACTAAGAATCCATTGACCAGGTTTAAACGTATAAACATGCAGTTGTGATTTCTGTAGCGCAAAACTCTGACATTTCCAACGAAATCATTAAGCGTAATGGACATGCATAAACCGTGAGAACGTGCATTGTTAAAACCCCGTCACACCGGACTGACATTCTAACTGCGTGTTTTCACTATGACCTTGGATGCGGTAAGATCGTCAAGGACGCAGGGTCGTCTTCGTTGAAACACATAGGACCCGAGCCCAAACGCAATGAACGTCAATATGGTCTTCCTTAATTTGACATGTCCGTAGTAAACGCCGAGACTGTGCGTTTTCACGCCGTCCTGGCTAGAACGCCATAAGGTGCCCCTAAATGCAGTAGCAACGCAGGTCAAACGTCAAAATTGCAGCATTGTTGTATAGGCCAAGAACGTATCGTGAACGGCGTGCCGATTCATTTGACTAACCTCCCATATATTGTAGGAAAACCAATACTAAACCTTAAATATAATGAAGTCATTGTCAAGAACTCGTGATTGAGGGCATCCGCGTTTCCGTTATCCCGTTACGATAATAGTGTTGTATATTAAAAAGTTATGAGTGTTGTCTGATACATGTCATCATAGTTTCTTTGTCTGTTTTTTTCTCTCGTTGCTCCTTGCACGTGTTCGTGTTTCGGCACTGACCGGGATTTCTATACGTTTCGTATTGTTTATTTCCCTGACTTCTCTATTCCGCCACACTCATTACAACTAGGCATAACGTTAACTATTGAATTTCGGTTAAGGAAAATGAAGTTTTCCCAATTGGACGAGTACATTTCTTGTTAAAAAAGATCAGCATTGTTATAAATGCAACATATTTGTTGTCTGGTCGTGGCAAAGTCGCTGTTTACACGCAAGGTTGCGGTAGAGTCGAAGAAGACACACTGAAAACACTCACATATATTTATTGATTATAGTACTTACAATTATGCTTTATTTCAGAACGATCGTGTATAAAGCAGTACGGCATTGGCTCAAACCATGGACAAGACATAAACTACGTAAACTACACGTGTGAGGGCGACCAGTGTGAATGCATGCAAAGTAAGATAATTATATTTAAGCTATGTGTTTATCTTTTTGGAAAGTGTTTAACACTATTACAATTTATTTCATGATTTGATAGGGAATGAGAGAAGATGAAGAGTGAGTGAAAGTCCGGTTGTCTCACTATCTAACGAGTGAAATGCTAATGTTTATTTCATTCAAAATTGGGTTCTATCAAAGTACGTCTTTAAATTAATTTGTAAATAAAAATATATGCAAGTGGTTTGAATTTCAAACTTATAGATAATACATAATAGTATTCAATACATGTATATGAAATTATGTGACAGCAATACTGACACTATTTCTACACTACACCTGTTTTTATTCAGTATGATGTAATATTTTTTTTGTCAAAATCTATAATAAAACAAATATGACGCTTAATAAAAAATTGTGCATTAGTGTGTTCATTTATAGTTCTAAAGGCATAAATTAAAGACGTAAAAGTAATTAAAGAAAATGTGCATATGTATGTACAGTGTTTGTTATTAGTTTCTAAAACTGTTTGTTATTTGTTTCTAAAACAGTTATGCCTTGCGTTAACATTTGGTGTATATAATCACTCTTTTAATTATCTGACACTGAAATCAACATTTTTCCAATATGCTAGTGCAAAGTTGCAAAAGCACTGAACGTAATATATGCTGACGTATTTAACAATTCATATAAATTAAGAAAATACGAATGGTATACCTTTTTTACTAGTTTCTCTCCAGATAATATCTATTAAATATCATCATTCCTATATGTTTATCTTTAATGTTTGTCAATTTCGTATTTGATAATAGATTCATGTATGCATTGAAAATACAAACATAATACCAAACTTTTTAAGGTCAGTGTTTGAAGCAAGTGAATCAGGAGCTCTTCAACATGGCGCAGGTCATTGCCTTGGAAAAGAATGTTACGATACGAAAAACTCTTCGTAAACCAGTCGACGCTCTGATGGACTACGCGTGCAACTTTGAGAAAGCTAACTTTGGTATCGTTGTTTCTTAATTCAATGGTATATTCTGATCAGTGTCATTACAATGTTGATAACGATGAATAATTTGATGATGCTACTGCATATTTTGATGATGATGATGATGATGATGATGCTGAATGATGAGGATGAAGATGATGATGATGATGATGATGATAGTAGTAGTAGAAGTAGTAGTAGTAGTAGTAGAAGTAGTAGTTGTAGTAGTAGTAGTAGAAGTAGTAGAAGTATTAGAAATAGTAGTAGTAGTAGTAGTAGTAGTAGTAATAGTAGTTGTTGTTTTAGTAGTAGTAGTAGTAGTAGTAGTAGTAGTAGTAGTAGTAGTAGTAGTAGTAGTAGTAGAAGAAGAAGTAGTAGGAGTAGTAGTAGTAATAGTAGTAGTGGTAGTAGTAGTAATGGTAGAAGTTGTAGTAGTAGTAGTTGTAGCAGTAATTATAGTGGTAGTAGTAGTAGTATTAGTAGTAATAGTGGTGGTAGTAGTATGTTTTATATTTTGCGCTATGTTTTGGTGAAATGACGTCTCCAAAATGATTATAACAGGTTGTAGAAGTATGTGTTATATATGTTGTGTGTATGTGCTGCAATATATGAAATTAGTAATACCATTCTTCATTTGACTCGTCCTGAAAAGTAACTTCGTCAATTTTGAGCTACCCGACACAAATTCTGCAGTCTTTTGATACCGATGTGGAAATATGCTATATTTTAAATACATCTTCAGTTGTTAAAGTCAAGATTACAGAAGTTAACTACAATTTGAAAAGAGAAGCAAAGTTTGCATCAGCTGAAATAGAGGAAGCACTGCTGCAAGGTAAATGAATTTCCGATTTTTTGACAATTGAAAACGTGACATTACAGAATGTCAATCTAAACTATTTGTATATTTTACATATTTGTATTATGTTTTTGAATTGTTCGTAGAGAATAAAGATAAGTACATTGCCTTTCGCCTTTTGACAAAAAGTATATGCCATGGTAGAGTTGTGTTCATTTTCATTCAAGGTAGTCGAATCATGAACTAAAGAGATGAAATTGAATTTGAATGGCACTTGACATGTAAACAGCCGGAACTGAAAGTGGGTAAATCCTACTACATCATAGCAAAGGACGGGACTACTTTCACTGACGACTAGGAACAGACCAGGTAAGACATGTGCATGTATGTTTCACTCGACATGTGTATGTGGTTCTTGGTGAGACAGTTGACTGCTAATTTGCGCGAGTGTTTGAATACAATATAAACTCCTTGTACAATAAAAACTTACATTACTTTGACTAAGTTTATCAAAATATTAACGGCCAATTTAACAAACAGACGAAAACCTGTGAAAAACAATAGTGAACAATGCTTGTATTCTAAGAGGGATCAGACATACCTTAACCCTGGCCTTTTAAAATAACAAAACATGCTTATTATTTGCATTTCGATGTAAAAAAACTACAATTGTCAACACGAGACCGATCCATGTTTAGATGTAAACTGTATGGTATATGTGATTTTAGGCTTGTTTCTATCACGTGTATTTGTAATCATGGTATTGTTCACGTTTCATTTCCGTAAATAAAAGTCTTTAAGATGTCATACCGTTTACTATTTCATGTTTTAAATTTGCTTACTTTTTTGTTTAGAGTGAAGTATGACCTGACAGGAACGGCTCTCGTGATCGACCCTGAGTTCAGACCACTTCTTCGTAACGCTATGATCAACTTCGGTAATGAACTGACGAAAAACAATGGATGCAAAAACTAGCGTGGACGCGCTAGTATTGATTCTCGCTTGCAAATGGTTATTTGTGCAAAACAAACACGTTTTTTTGGGACGACCTGATTCGACATTTGTACAGCATACGGACATCATGTTAAAAATAAAGTGTGTGTGTTTGTGTGTTTTATATTTTATGTATGGAATGTTAATAAAGGTTATGACTCTGCAAAATTCAGAAGATCTGCACATCATAACATCATTTAGTAGAACGTTTGAAGAAATATACGTTCATTGTAACCATATTTAAAATCTGTATTTGTACTTTACTTCATGAATCATTTGGTGACGTTTTTCCGCAATCAATCGTTATAGTATGTTATTTCGATTCAGAGTCAAACATAATCGACGTGTATTATAAACAGATTTATTTTACTAAGTTCATTGAACAAAGATTCATCCTAGCAGGTTCTCAACATACTTGCAGACTTCAGACCGAGAATCAATTCTTATATTGAAACCAATATGATCTAAAACTGCTTTTATATCGAATATAACCGGGTGTTGATTTTAACTGAGTGTTCACTATCTGATATATACCAGAACCACTTATAATGAACCAGAACCAGAATATGTCTAAGTAGATTGTCATGCAGGCCTTTTGTTACATTAAACATGTTTAAAAACCGGTTGGCAAATAAAATCATATGTTAAAATGAACTACAATTACTTCATAAGTATTTTTTCTTTATAGTTGTATTGTTAATGTTACTTTTGGTTTATTATCTGATTAAGCGATATGTAACTATGTTTAAGGGAATATGATGGTTGTGTACTTATATTGTATTTTGCGACGGAGCTGTATAAGCCGACAAGCAAGCTTGGCACTGAATACATTACCTGTACCTGTTTTTTCATAGAGTGGGGAAAGGATATGTTATATTTGTTATGTATTCTGCTTATCGTAAATATTGAAGTAAATAGCTTCTTCATATATTGGATAACTTCATTGCAAAATGTGTTGTGTTTTATTGTATTACACTGTAAGAACATATTATTCAGACCCTCTAATTATGCCATATCTACCAATAGTCTCTGGTCTATAATTGAGACCATCTTATTATGCGATATCTACCAATAGGCTCTGGTCAAGTATTCAGACCATCTTATTATAAAATATCTACCAATAGCCTCTTGTATATTATTCAGACCATCTAATTATACGATATCTACCAATAGTCTCTGGTCTTTTACTCAGACCCCACTATTTTGCGATATCTACCAATAGCCTCTGGTATATTATTCAGACCATCTACTTATAAGATATCTACCAATAAGCTCTGGTATATTATTCAGACCATCTAATTATAAGATATCTACCAATAGTCTCTGGTCTTTTATTCAGACCCTCTAATTATGCGATATCTACCAATTCGGTCTTTTCGAAACTAAGTCGAATAAGAGTTGTCTCCCATTTGGGTAGGTAATGACGACCGTATTGTTTACATCCGGTTTAAGAGCGGTAATTTTTAATTTTAACACGGTAATATATTTCTGTCTTTTTTGCTAACATGGATACATCTTCTTGCTTTAATTGTAAAGAAACAACATTTGAAGGCATTAAAAATTTAAACAAAAATCAAATCGTTTTTTTATTTACGTAATAAACAAGAGAAAGTGTCGGGTAACAAGCATGAAGTGGCTATTCGAGCCTTAGCAGTTCACAGACGAGAGTTTGGTATAACTGATTGTGACACTTCCAGATGTATTGTGCCTGAAAATACTGACAATGACGGTATTCCATGTATTGACAATATTTCGTGTGGCTGGACTAGCGAACCACAATATGTGCCAAAAATTTCAATAAAGGACGTTGAAAANGATCTATTATTCAAACCCTCGTATTATGCTTAATCTACAAATAGTCTCTGGTCTATTATTCCGACCCTCTTATTATGCGTAATCTACCAACAGTATTTGATCTACTATTCAGACCGTCTAATTATGCGATGTCTAACAATAGTCTCTAGTCTATGATTCCGAACTTTTACTAATGAGAAATAATCTTTTGAAGTGTTATTTACTGCGATAAACGTCTAATATGCGAGGGGTTTTCTGCATCATGTGTAGTTCTTAGACTTGGATGCGGAACCACTGATTAAGTAACATCGTTTTAACATAGGTTACACGGCTTCCTACATTTTAAGTAAATTAATAGTAACCAGGAGATTATATTGAGCAGACGAGTCTCGAACGTAAACAAATACCGAACTTTTAGTCACTCTTTTAAAGACAAAAATTTGCTTTAAGAACGATAAGATGAAAAAAATATATACGCGTGTCCCTAACAGCAACACTTGATAGTCAGACAGACATTGTTTAATGATGTTTTTGTTAAGGTAGCACTAATCAGAATAATTTCACATGCGTTTTATTTTAGCCTCATACTAGTGTACCATCTATAAGACAATGCTTTTGAAACCTTGAACCTTTTTACTGTTAAAGGACAACACTAGGGACTTGTTTGTTATCCCAACTCAACATATTACCAACCATAGGTAAAACATATGCTCAAACGGACATGATTACGTATTAAAAAAGATAAAGAACTGGTGAACAGTATTTTGCGGTATTTATTCTGTATTACATTTTCATGGGCATCTATAAGCAGACTATTACTAATAATTATGTGCATACAAACTTTATTACGAACATACAGTAGCATATACATAAGTCATTTCGCCATTAAGAACACAGTCAACAAAGATAGATATTTGTGTCAAAAGGTGCCAAAAGGTCAAAGTCAGCTATAGACATCTGTGCAAATAATTTAGTCGACCAAAATTATTTTTCATGTTGAATTACAAACACCGTCAAATAAGTAAAATGTGTGCAGCTAAAGTGCATGGTGGTGGAAGTTGATAATCCAGTACCGTTGCATGTCAAATTGTGTTGGTGTGAATATAATGTCTAATCTTGACCATACCGTGAAAATATTTACATGTTTTAGAGAAATAAGATAACTAAATAGTAAACATTACTAGCATAAATAAGCATAAGAGAAATTTGGAAACCATAACATATATTGTGCATTCTTGCCAACACAGAGTACCAATGGCATCTGATAAACGAATTCATTAGCAAACCTTTTTTTAATATACTTTTGACAAATATACATCAATATATTGCGATGCATAGAATGCAATTACTTAAAATGATTCTTTCCACAATAATTGATGATAATAATTGCTATCCATACACTGAAAGATGTTGAAGATGCCATATTTCCTGATCAGTTATATATATGATGATATGTATGTGTAAATACATGCATATCTTTTTTACACTTAGTATTCAAAACAATTAATCAATCTAAGAACATATTTAATGAAAAACATTTATCCTATATCGATAACTAATGAGACTGTTATAGCCCTCGACTGAAACATAACCTCTCCATAACATGTAGTTTGATCTTTTATGAAATCTAGACATGGTTTGAAGTTCTTAACATTATTGAGTGTGACTAACCAAAATATAATAATTATTATTGTATTGCATAATATATATTACATTAAATTGCATTAGCCCTCTAAATATAATAATTATTGTTTTATAAGTTAGATTATTAGCTTTTTCTTACTCGCAGTGTGTGGTGTTCAAGTTCAATTTATTGAATAATATACCAATGAACATTAAACATTTTACTGGTTTTCGTGCACAGTAAAGAAAACTATAAGTATTATAAAGTATAAGCATTTTATTAAGTGTTAACACTGCCATCATAATATAAGATGTATCACCACTGGGATCACAATTGTTGATACTTTCATTGGTTTAATGTAAATAAACAATAATATCTAATTACTTTTCTTTGTACACACAACTTACAGACATTAAACTCACCTGTCATATTAAGCGAAATATTTTTTTAGTATTATTGTCAATTGTCATTTATGCTTGTTTCTCTGATGAATGATTAATTAAAACAAACACAGCTTCTAAGATAATTAAAAAGCAAAATTAAATGTATAAACAAAAAAAACTCACTAACGTGTATATTATTTGAAAACAATTGAAGGAAGTTTATATATTTAATTTTTTTTAAATAACATGAAATGTTATATAATATAAGAATTTATATATTACTGCACAAAAATAGGTATCAGGCGTTTTAACACTCAGTCTGTATATCACAGGGTTTGCTGTTTTGAAACAGGTATGTATCAGGGGGGATATCTTTTTAATTTTTAGTGTTATTCAGGTGTGATCCATAATTATTTCGTAATTATTGAAATAATTTGAACGCGAACAAATATAAATGGTTATTCACAACATTTGCAAGACAATAATTTTCAGTTGACTGACACTGCTTGAGGGGCTTTTCACATTTTTCGTGTAGTGACATGCAAAACACATACACAATATAGTCCCATTAAACACATATATAACGACGGATATTTAATTAAAAGTTTTGCGATCCTAATGCAACGCTGTGCTTTTTAAGTCTGTCGCAAAAAAATGTCATCATTGACGTACTCCTACAAGGACAATATACCCTTCAACTAACTTGCCATCACGGACACTAGACCTCCCAAGTTGTCACTGCAATCCATAATAGGCATTATGCGTTAAATATTTCATCAAGATGAGTTATTCTCAACGCATGCCATCATGTGTTACATAATTAAAGTAAATTGTTTTTAAGTAAATTATTTGAAATTAATTTATTGTTATACTTTTATTTATTGATAAACATTAATATTCACATTTGGGATGGTCCGTGTTTGGGTTGATGCATATAAATATTCGGAAAGACAATTGTCTGGCACATACTATTGAAGCTACATTCATTGCTTTTGGTCGTGATGCTAATCTTGTATCCGCCCATTCCTAATTCATGAAGTGCTATTCATGTATGCTTTTCCAACTGCTTACAATGTGTTTACAAGGTGTTTAGAAGCATTGTTACTGATGACGTGGTCGTGGTCACCTTTGTATTTGTTTCGTTAACAACAATAAACAAAAGGTATTGCAAGTTTAATATATAAATGATGTAAAGAGACCGTAAGAACCCGTCCAAGAGAAAAGCAACCTTGTGTTTTCAGGTTAGACCGTCTTTCAAAGATAACATGTACTGACTTTTCACAGTTTGGAAACTTGGTTTGGAAGTGTTGGAGGCAAACGGATCTAGACGCTGCCCTATACTTTATGCTTTCACGACCAAAGTAAACGACAACACTTAGTAGACTAGCTTTCATTATTGATTATTTAGTTTCATATCTTTTAATTTGTGGTGTCTCTTAACTATTTTTTTTATTTAAATATTCTTTGTGTTGTTGTTACATATCTACCTGTATATCTTCATATATTTAGTTACATGCTTGTATGCACAACTTTTTTTATGTTTGCGCCAAAACAATTGTTTGACATTTTTATAGTCTGAAATACAAATACCAACATTTCAAAAAATATGCACATTTTATTTAACACGGTAATTAATAAATAATATCAAAATATATGAGCAAGTTATTCCCCAATATTTTGCTACGACACGTGGTCAACGCTCGCAGTGAAGCAGGGAACTTGGCATATCGTCGTCTTGCCATGATTGCCATTACTAGATTTATTTCAAAGACACCCGATTAATATTATGTGCTATTTATAAACTATCATACGTTGTCCCGAAGCTATTTCGACGCTTTGGGCCTTGCTATGTGTTTCGCGGCTGGCGTTCGTTTTTTTTCTTCGACGTTTTCGGCTGAATGTACCCGGTCATAAGGCGATGTTCAACGCTTCGGACCTGCATCTGTGTTTATCTGCTGAAGTTCGGGTTTTCAACATCGGTACTTACGCGGCGTCGGCGTCTATGTAGAGTTTTCTTTTTTAACTTGATGTAACACATATTAAATTCAATTTATCTAATACAAATATATAACTATTTGCGCTGTGGTTCTGTTTGGATTTAGTCATTTTAGGGCCGGAAGTTCTTTTCCACATACCCAACACTGCTACTACCAAGGTGTTGATATCACGTTCGTGTTTAGCTCTACCGTATTGATGTCTTTAGAAACATATATAGCTTATCATCACTCATACCAAATAATTAATCTCTCAACAAATTATAGGAAATGCGAATTTCGCGCCGGAGGGAATAATTCCAGGTCATGGTACGTGAGTTTTGTTTGCGGCCACAGGAAGCCACATTATACCGACACTCCTTTCTACACCCCGTCCGAACACCGAACTTCTAAGTTGAAAAAGCCGAAGGCTTTCCTAGTGGGTTGAAATTTGGCCGACCGTTCCTTACCTCGATGTCGATGTAAGAGTGCTATGTCATTATATAAGGTTGATATTGTAATAACATTTTAAACAGGACTAAAAAGTTAATAAAGTACTTTTGGTGATGTAGTTCACATTGGACCAGAAGTGACTGTCCGCTTACTCAGAGATATTCAAGTTAATTTGCATTATGAAACGAAAACCATAGGTATTAGTTTTGAACTTCATAATCAACAATGGTAGAAACACTGTCGATGTTCGATGTTCGGACTGTAGGTTAACATTTTAGATGGATATAGTCCGACATGTATCGTCACTTAGACTGAAATACTATTTTTTAATTACAAGCATGAGCACTGTAAAACACACGCCACATTATATTTTATCCAATTTGAATTATGGAAATATTACCGCGTATGCATAGGTGATGTTGTTAGGTTCAGACTTAGTCGTATAGGGCCGGCAGCGCAAGCCTGCGTACTCAACTCTGGTACTAACTTGTCGTCGGGATCGATGTTCAGGCTGTACGTAAATATTATAGATGTATAATTCGTTTTAAGATCATATTGGATAATCTCGAGCCCATATGTGACTGCTTTCGAGCACAGTATGAATTTATGAATGCCTTCAAATAGTAACGGATAAATAGTGCTCGTTTTGCAATCTGTTTGATGTTTGCGTCTTCTTTTTATTAATACCAATTGCTATAAACATGAGTCGCTCTCTTTATCGCGTTGAAACCGCTGTTTTATTATAGAATGGCGTACAGGTAGTCATCCTGAAAATTGACCTGCAAGCTATGGTTTGTATGTCATGAACGGGCGTCAGGGTATATCCAACTGGTCAATGTTAAATCGTTTTCGTACAGTATATCCATGTATTTATAAAGATTATATCATGTCTTAACATAACCAATCTCAATGTTATTTTTTAATATGCTATACTAAAGTACGTAAATGTATAAAAACCGCGTACTTTTTGTTTGGTTTTGAGCACGTTTTCATTAACACGTAAACATGTTTTGTGCTAAATTTTCTGATTTGTGTTTTGGATTAACATAATTGTATCAATAATGTACGTTAGAGACACATATTTTCATTCCGGAAGGGTATTCGATTTTATAATAATGTCTGTGTACAATTGGAAAATGGCATAAATTGAATGCTCGCGTTCCAAAAACCGACGATCATATTTGTAAGCAAAAAGGCTTAACTTGTGAGTATAATTTGTCTATAATACGTTCAAGAAATTAACGTTATTGCAATACTGTTTTATGGTGCAGTTTATCATTAATGTGAACATCTATATATTAATTGTTTTATTAATTTATTCACTTTCAATTTCAACGAATGGAATTTAAAATCAAAGTGGTAAATATTCTCAATGTATTTAGTTAAGTTTGCTTTGTACAATTACGAGTTACAAAATATGAACGTAATTCACACATTTGAATACATGGTGCATTTTCAGATCCCTAGTTTACCTGTCCTAACACCAAGTCACTGGCAGCGGTTATTATTAGTTACACTGTTAGTAACTGATGGTGTATGGGATATACACCTTCAGTCATGTTATACCATACGAGAACGAAGCTACCTTTTCATTGTAGTGGTGTAGTGTTTAATATAGCATCCTTGTTTGTTCTCTCTCTACAATTAATTAAAGAACCATCTGTCCGATCTTTTGTTTTCATTAAATTGATTACGCAATTTATGACGCATCTCGTGTGACGTAATTAATATGACGAAACATCCCCGTTTAAGCTCGACTATCTGGATGTTAAGGAAAACAGTTCGGACGTGGTGGTTGATTTAAATGTAAAATATTGTTTTTAAGCATAAAACGAATCAAAAACTTATGCCGGAGTGTGTACTGGTCATGGTTAATTATAAACTTCGATAATAATAAAATAACTCGCTCCGACAGGATTACGATTTCGTAAATCGTGTTTTGGGTCAGCATGGTTAGCATTCGATACATTCAAACGTTATCAAAAAATAGATTGTTTTAAAATAAATTTTGATGAAGAGATGGAAGAACAGAAAGTGGAAGTGCATATCGTTGCAACTTTATTGTTATAAGCATCGGATTAAAGTTAGCATTGAGGTAAGCGTGCCGTTCATTCTCCAAGTATGTATTTAGTATATATTTAATTTGATTGTGTCATGAAAGTTTTTTTTTAATATTGTAGGATAAATAAATTACCATTTTAATGTCAGTGTGTACTTAAATTTATCCGACTCTATTTTTCGGGGTGTATGGAAATGACACCCCGTGCACGTGACAGCTCTAAGCCAATCGGATTAGATCATTTTTGTAGGAGGTAAGATATATCTCATGCTTGAGATTTAAACAGCATCGCCAATGGAATTAAAATAAAAGTAATTATCAAAACAAAAACAGTTTAGCGGTGCATGATCGCACATGACTTCCAACAATAAGTCGTTATTAATCACAAATAACAATGTATCGGAATCCCATTATTACTGTGCTTAAAAAGAAGCTTCATGTGAATATTGTAACGGTCTGAATAATAACTAGCATATCCACATTAAATCGATTCACGTACCAAACTTTACCTGAACACCTTTGAGTATATGTTAGAGATTGCGACAGCGTATACTCGTTTTCTGTGTAATATGTATATACAATTAAATTATTAATATATATAGGATCTGACATGAATTATCATATCATACCATATTTTATTAAAAGAGTTCAGGAATTTTGTTAATAAGCGAGCCTTTGGCGAGCTTACTCACGATATTCCTGGACGAGTTTAATAAAATATGGTATGATATGACAACGAGTGTCAGATCTTTTTTATCACATGCTTTTAAACTAAATAAAATACATCTCAATAGATCTAAAAGTGGTTTACTATCGTGACGTCATTTCATGTTGACGATGTAATTTCACCAAAATAAAGCCATGCGATTGGTTAGTTATTGATTCTGTAGCCAATGAAAACGCTATAAAATGTATTGTTTCAGTTAAGGACTTTTACAATTTGCTTAGTTAACGATATAGGATTTAGGGTAACATTATTGCGTTGCTTAATTAATATTTTTTATAAGATATTGACGCGTAATTGTTTGTAATACTAAGTGTGGGAGGAAACCTAAAACATTCTCATATATATGCTGGATCAACAAATGATGTATCTTCATTATTATGTAGTGTATGGGGACAATTTATTATCTATAACTATTGTGACAGAAATATGTTTAAGCTATTTTATTCCTTAAAACACAGTACTGTTTTAATGTATTTTTAAGTATATTTTATAATGAGATGTGCTAATTGCTTTGTTTATTAGATGAAAATGAGTTCCTTATGTTGGCAGTGAACACTAGCTTTTAAGAGACCTGCTGATCGAATTGCTTGTATGCTTATTTATATTAATAATGCTTAATATGTAATCGTATCAGTTCTCTCAAACCTTTTAAAGAAGCGGAACATTAAAATATATTCATCCTAAGGTCATATTTAGACGTTATATACACTACAAACCATATTTAGCATGCCGCTGTTCTTAAAAATCTTATTTCACCTCCGTAAACTTAAGCTGCACATATTTAACTTCGTTCATGGTAAAAGTTCATACTTGTGTGTTATTTTATTTGCATACGTATATACATAATTTTGGTGGGCTTCATTATCCTTTAACAATTAGTACCATCATGTCTACAGCTCACTTTGAATGTGGACACATATATTTTATTTATGTTGACTTTGTCCATATTTACGACATGGCTACTGTACATTTTACTTAATTGTCGCAATAGCGTACGTTTAAACATCAAATTTGGTGTTACTAGTTCAGTCGAGCATATATATTTGTACCTCGGACTTTCAATGACAGCCATATCAATGACATATTTTTTACAACTTTAAAAGTTTGCAAATTTTCAAAAACATTTTCTGATAGATATAAGATTATGATGAGGGTAAATACAACACATTTGGCATTATAATTAAGACACTATGTGCTTGACTGCAAGACATATAATTAAACAAGTCTCGTCTGAGTGTAAGATGTTTATAGTTTCGGTCTAACAAAGGTGTTCACATCGGATCGTTCTTACAAAAGCTTATTGTCATAAAGATGGTGACTAACGGTTTGGTACTTGGGAATGCTCGAGACCCGTATGTTCAAGCTACACTCTCGGTTAAAATTAGTTGACTAAAAAACACCACGTAATGTATGTTTAAATTGTTGTCATCTAATCAGTGGCTTGGTACCCCAGTCTCATAATTATAGACTATTCTGAAAAACACTGTCACAGATGTCCTTTGATCGCAGCAAATCAAGCTTATTATACAATGTCTCATGAAGAGAAGGTCTGAATAATAGACCAGAGGCTATTGGTACCGATGAACGATGATGCCACATACATGTAGGGTCTGACTAATAGACCAGAGACGATACGTAGCGAATTTAGACGACGCCGCTTAATAAGAGGGTATGAATAATAGACTAGAAACTATTGGTAGATGTCGCATAATAAGAGGGTCTGAATAGTAGACCAGAGACTATTGGTTTATACCGCATAATTAGAGGGTATGATAAAAGATCAGAGACTATTGGTACACGTCGCATGATTAGAGGGTCTGAAAAATACACCAGAAACTATTGGTAGATGTCGCATAATTTGAGAGTCTGAATAATAGACCAGAAACTATTGGTAGATATCGCATAATTAAAGGGTCCAAATTAAAGGCCAGACACTTTTGATAGATGAGGCATAATTAGAGGGTCTCCAAAAAAGACCAGAGACTATTGGGAGATGTCGCATAATAAGAGGGTCCAAATAATAGACCAGAAACTGTTAGCAGATGTCGCATAATTTGAGGATCTGAATAATATACCAAAAACTATTTTGGGTAGATATCGCATGTTTTGAGGGTCTGAATAATATATCAGAAACTATTGTTAGACTTCGTATAATTAGATGGTCTGAATAATATACCAGAGACTACTGGTATACCTCGCATACTTATATGGTATGAATAATAGACCAGAGACTATTGGTAGATATCGCACAACTAGAGGGTTCAATAAATAGACCAGAGACTATTGGTATAGTCGCATAATTAGAGAGTCTAAATAATAGACCAGACACTATTGGAAGATATCGCATAATAAGAGGGTATGAATAATATACCAGAGACTATTGGTATATATCGAATTATTAGATGGTCTGAATAATAAACCAGAGGCTATTGGTGGATATCGCATAAAAAAGGGCCTTAATAAAAGACCAGATGCTATTGATATATATCGCATAACAAGAAGGTCTGAATAATATAATAATAGACCTGAGACTATTGATAGATATAGCATTATTAGAAGTTATCAATAAAAGACCAGAGACTATTGGTAGATATCGCATACTAAGATGGTCTCAATTATAGACCAGAGACTATTGGTAGATATGTCATAATTAGAGGCTCTGAATAATAGACCAGAGACTATTGGTAGATGTCGCATAATAAGATGGTCTGAATAATAGACCAGAGACTATTGGTATATGTCGCATAATAAGATGGTCTGAATAATAGACCAGAGACTATTGGTAGATGTCGCATAATAAGATGGTCTGAATAATAAACCAGAGACTATTAATATATATCGCATTATAAGTGTGTCTGGATAATAGACCAGAGAATATTTGTAGATATCGCATAATAAGATGGTCTGAATAAAAGGCTATATACTATTGGTAGATATCGCATAATAAGAGGGTCTGAATAATAGAATAAAAGACCAGAGACTATTGGTAGATATCGCATTATTAGAGGTTATCAATAAAAGAATAGAGGAAATTGGTATCTATCGCATAATAAGAGGGTCTGAGTAATAGACCAGAGACTATAATAATTGGTAGATTTCGCATAATTTTAAAATGTTCATGGTCTAAATAATAGACCAGAGACTATTGATAGATATCTCATACTTAGGGGCTGGATAATAGACCAGAGAATATTGGTAGATATCGCATAATTAGATGGTCTGAATAATAGATCAGAGACGATTGGTAGATATCGCATAACTAGAGGTCTTAATAAAAGACCAGAGACTATTGGTAGATATAAACGAGAAAATATTGGTCTGAATAATATACCAGACACTATTCGTACAGATGATGCAACACACATTATGCATCTGCAATCACAGGATTTGATAATACTTCTATTAAATTAGTTACTCATGACATGTTCATACTAATCGAAAATCATGATCTCAGCGAACAAAACCACAAGATAAAGCAAGTATCAATTTACGTTCACGATGTGTTTATACAGTGTAATACAATATAACACAACACATTTTGCAATGCAGCTATCCAATTTATAAAGATACTATTAACTACATTACTAAATATAAGCAGCATTCATGAAAAACATAACATTTCCTTTCTCCACTCTATGCAAAAAAAGGTACATGTAATTTATTCAGCGCAAAGCTTCCTTGTCGGCTTATACAGCTCCGTCGCGAAATAAAATATAAGTACACAACCATCATATTCCCTTAAACATAGTTAAATCTCGCTTCATCAGATAATCAACCAACAGTAAAATTAACAATACAACCATAAAGAAAAGTTATTAATGAAGTAGTTGTAGTTCATTTCAAATCATTGAAATTAAAACAAAACAACCGTGCTGGTGTTTTAACATATGATATTATTTGCCAACCGCTTTGTTTTTTAATGTTTAATGCAACAAAAGACCTGCATGACAAACTACTAAGACATATGCTGGCACTTGTTAATAAAATTATAAGTGGTTCTGGTAGATATCAGATAGTGAACACCCAGTTAAAATAAACACCCGGTTATATTCGAGATTAATGCAGTTTAGATCATTTGGATTTCAATATTATTATTTATTTTTAGTCTCAAGTCTGCAAGTATGGTGATGCCAAATATTTTTTGCCTATAATCAATATTGATTGTGTTTAACTCTGAATCAAGATAACATAATATAACGATTGGTTGCGTAAAAAACGTCACCAAATGATTCATGAAGTAAAGTATAAATGAAGATTTTACATATGCCTACAAAGAAACTGTATTTCTACAAACGCTTTACTACCTAGTATTATTATGTACAGATCTTCTGAATACCGTACAGTCATAACCTTTATAAACATTACATGCATTAAATATAAAACACACACACACACACTTTATTTTAAACATGATATCTGTATGCTGAACAAATGTCGAATCAGGTCGTGCACAAATACGTTTTTATTTTCACAAATAACCACTTTCAAGCGAGACTCAATACTAGAGCGTCCACACTAGTTTTTGCATCCATCGTTCTTCGTCAGTTCTTTTACGAAATTACTCAAAACGCTACATAGAAGTGGTTTGAACTCTGGGTCGATCACAAGTGCCGTTCCTGTCAGGTCATACTTCACTCTGAAAACAAAACAGTAGGTAAAATTAGAAAAAGCAACAGTACACTTTAGCTGGCATCTTTATGACCTTTTTTTACGGAAAGGAAACTTAAACAATACCATGAGTACAAATACACGTAATAGGGACAAGCCAAATTCACATTAATAATACAGTTACATCTTAACAGGGGTCTTTATCATGTTGCCAATTGTATTCTGATCCCTCTAAGAATCAAAGCACAATTTGAAATAAAAGATTTTGTAACACTGTTTTCGTCAAAAGTTTCCGTCTGTGTGTTAAATTTGCCGTTAATTGGCCGTTATTATTTTCAGAAACAAAGTCATGGCGGTTTAAGTTGTTATTGTGCAATGAGTAAACATTGTTATCGACAAACGATCTCGCCTATTTGCAGTCAACTTTGTTTTACCAAGAACCAAATACAAACATCGAGTAAAACAAACATGCACATGTGTAACCTGGTCTCTCCCTTGGCGTCAGTGAAAGTAGTCCCGTCCTTTGTAATGATGTAGTAGGATTTACCCACTGTCAGTTCCGGCTGTGTACATGTCACGTGCCATTCGAATTCCATTTTATCGCTTATGTTCATGGAATGAATACCTTGAATGAAAATATACACAACTCTTCAATTGCACAGACTTTTTGTCTATGGGCGAAAGGCAGCGTACTTATGTTTATTTTCGAAGAACAATTCAAAAACATCATCAAAATATATAAAACAAATGTTTTATATTCCCATAATTGAGATTGACATTTCGTAAGGGCGCATTTTTTAATATCAGAAAATCGAGAAGTCATTTACCTTTCAGCGGTGCTTTATCTATTTCAACTGTTGCGAACTTTACTTCCCTTTCCGAGTTTTAGTTTACGTGTGTAACTTTGACTTTAACAACTGAAGATGTATTAACAAAATATAGCATAATATCACATCGTTATTAAACGACTGCTGAAATTGTTAAAGGTAGCTCGACTTTTACAATGTTACTTAGCATGACGAGTAAACTGAAGCATGGTATGACAACACTAATGTCATAACCTTTTCAGTACATACACACAAAATATAAAACACATACTTTTACCACTTTACACTAAATAACATAATACTACTACTACTACTACTACTACTACTACTACTACTACTACTACAACTGCTTCTACTACTACTGCTATAACTTCTTTTTCTACTTCTACAACTACTACTACTACTACTACTACTACTACTACTACTACTACTACTACTACTACTACTACTACTACTTCTTCTACTCATCATCCGCAGGAGCAGCAACATCATAATCATCATCATAATCACAATGGTAATTTCAATGATCATAATATCAAATCGAATTTAAAAACTACGGTACCATATTCAGCTTTCTTAAAGTTACACGCATAGGCCATCAGAGCTTCGGCTGGTGTGCGAAGGTTTTTTGTTTTGTAGCATCTGTCTCCGACGTAATTGTACGCGCCATTTCGTAGAGCTCTTGACACACTTGCTTCGAACATTGACCTTTAAAATATCTGTATTAGGTTATAAGTGCATACATATACATGAATTTTGATCAAATACGAACCTGGCGCAAAAATAATTATATATATATTGATTACATATTATATAATAGCAAGAGTAATACCATAAAACAAATGTTCTTGCGAGGTAAGAATTGCATAAGGCTCATGCGATGTAATGCATACAAGCGAACTCAATATTAAATAATATATACGCTCACATTGGTAGTGACGAAATAGTGTTAAAAACTATCGCTTTCTCTTAATTATATATATTCGTATTGAATATTATTATGTGCTGTCTATTAGTTATTAACAAATAGTTTAATATACCCCACAGTGTTTTGCTCAAATCATCATATTTCACCCAAAAGATAGAAAGAGATGATCGCACACTTATATTCTTCAATCATTCACCAACAAAGCATGACATTTATATTATTCTATTTAAACCTATCTAAAACCATAAACCCCTTATACTTAAATCTCTTACTTCATATGCATTGACACTTGTCACTCCCGTCCTCGCACGTGTACTTTATTACGTGACTCTGGTTGGAGCGAATGCTGTACTACTTTTTACACGATCGTTCTGAAAAAAAAACATACTTTTAAGGCATATATGAAAAACAATATTTCTGAATGCCTACATTGTTTATCAGAGAAGAATGTTTATTTTCAATTCTTACCCTGCTAGTTCTAATTGATTTAAGTTGATACATAAAAAAAAGCAAACCACTTTATTTTGCTTGAAAAAAATATTTAACAAAAAAAGAAAAGCACATTATTTGACCGCTTAATAAGTGCTATCAGAATTGCAAATTCATGTATTAATTAAAATGGCCTCATTCAACTTGACACGATACCATAACACACCAGTCCATACTTCGTTTCAGACGTGACTTGTTCGACTCTATCGCGACTTTGACGTTTAAATTGCGACTTTACTACGTCCATACAAAGTCTTCGCTGCATTTATAAAAATGCTGACCTTTTTAGATCGCCAGTAAAGTGTAATGGGGGTATACGCAATAAACGTTCTCCCGAACTAAGCGTGTCCTTCATGCTGAATGAATTTGTTGGAAGTTTAAGTGTTTGCTCAAGAGAAATAACAAGGTCCGCACCTGCATTTATAAAAGTTTAAATGATGTAAATGAATTCTTTAGTTTCGATTCCTTAAGGTTTAAGTTCACACGCACCAACGATCAATTTTCAGAAATGGTTTATGCGTCGAATAAAGCAATTATATTTAAATAATCTAGCCATTTACATTGTTAAACGGTGCGTATTTATATTCGAATAAAAAATGCCTTATAGCTAGCAAATTAATATATTGATATGTGTGATTTATTATATGTAAATATCATTTAGACATGTTGTTCTTATAATGAAAATCCATTTTTAGTATGTAATCGAAGCGTACATGGCGTAATTCATTTATCATCAAAAATCGCATATTCTAAAAACATACGATAGGGACATTCATGATATAGGAAACTTAGATGCAATACTCTGTTTTGATGAATGACATAGCGCGTCATCAGTGAAATAACTTGCTGATTGATTTCATTGTTTTGCAGATTGTTCGCCGTTGAAACATCTTAACACAGTGTTATATGTTTCTTATTGAAAGTTGCGGAATTAAAAAAACAACACAATACTTACACGCATTCACTTGTTCATATATGTGAGCTACTGTGTTAAAAATTAAACGAATATAGTCGTCCTCAAATTTTAAGGAAATGAAAGGAAAGGTGTGATTATTTTGCAGAACTTCTAAGTTTACTGTGGTTTAATGTAGGTTAACGGGGGTATTACTTACAAACCATACATTGCAATAGATGGTGTTTGTTGAATATACCGACCGAAACAGTAGTTATTCTAATTGTCAAAGATATGTGCTCGTCTGCATACAGTAAATGCAATTGCATTTCTGTTTAAGTAGCCGAAACTTATACAAACAGAACACAAATGGTAAACATTATTACTTTTGTTGCATTTAATAATATATAAAGCAGAAAATCGAAGTTACAGAACGTTGATAAAAAAATATATGTTGAGGGCATTTCCTATTATTTGTAATTTACAGTCAAGAGATGTGGTACTTTTCTGCTCCTGTAAGAAAAGGTGTGTGCGTTTTAATTTTTCGTTTTTAGTAAATTAAATGTAATGCATGTTATCACATAATACCAAAAAACATGAAAATAATAGCTCTCACAGATTGAATTTAATTTCCGTTACGCTCATGTGATTATTTATGAAGCGCTAGTGTGCATTATGGAATTACCCGTTTGACATTGATGTTCATGATATGGAGTGAACACAACCAAATTCAGTTTAGTAAGTTAATGTACCGGTATGTAAGCAACATTGTAAGAATGTGCTGTATATTCATTTGTCCGTTGAAGAAACACTACCTGGCTTGTAGTAATCGTAAACCTTTACAGAGGCTGGTTGGCGGCTTGAATCGTTGCCTGAAAACTTGTCCTCTAGTCTGAATATAAGATTTGTTGCAACACTCGTTATCTGCAGAAATAAATATACACGATCCCTTTATACGATTCATAGCATGTAATTGAACAAAAAAACAACATATAATGGTCGAGAAAGGGGCGTCCGTAATCGCATAATGAAACGCTTGACTCACGGACTGTAACTATGCATAGGAGTATGCTACGGGAAAGACAGTTCGAGTTTTGATCGAGAAACTATTATATCTGATACATTTGAAGCTGATACAACTGTTTAACGTTCAACTCGTTATACCTTCACAATGTTACGGAACAGACAACGTGATAAAAAAATGGTGCCCCCCATATGTGTTACTTACGTATTTATAATTGAGTATCTATTGTTTTATGTACTGAATGAGACAAACAAGATTTAACCAATAGTATTTAACATTTCCCTTTCACTGTCAAAGGGTTCTAAAAAAAATTTTGGAAATTAATATTTTTCTTTATTTATCATATTCATACTTTGTGTATTTCTTGGCTTCTGTTAAACTTATAATGCATTTCTTAATTTTACACGTGTATAAGTATAGCTTAATAAACAAAATAACATTAGTTATGGCTAAAGCAGACTTTGTTGAATACCTAAGTAGAAAAATTGTCGTATTCGTTAAAGAAAAAGATTGCCAGTGTAGCATGCCATCAATACTTTCTTTAGATATCTGACATTCCCAGAATAAATGTTCTAAATATTCTTTCCTCACTTTGTTTGCAAAATGAGCATTTTGTATCATCAGTAATTTTCATTTTATTCAGAATACTAGTTGGTTCAAGTATCATGCGAATTAATCTGAATTGGAACCACTGAATATTTACAGCATTTGTTATCTTAAAAGGTAGCTCAAATATGCAGTTCCCATATGTTTTCATTAATTATGGTTTTAACTTGTATACACCAGTTTACTTTAACTGAACGTTGTTCATTATTTTTATTTAGAATGGTGTAAAGTCATTTTTCACTAGATTCTGTTTTCAGTATAAGTTGAAATAAGGGGGCAAGGAAGGTTTGATAATTTGTTGGGGGTTGGTAGGACACGACATACAATAGTTTTTCACATATGAATCTATGTCTCGTGTCACCCATGTATAATAAATGAAAAATATGTTCTTATTGTACCTTTTATTTAATTCATCAACATAAATAACGGTTTCATTTTAATATATAACCTTGAATTCCAGTATCGAACCATGACTTACATATTTTTTTATATTCCTATTCATATATTTTGAATATAAAAAAGTGGATAATGCAGGACAGTTTCTGTGTTAACTTCTTATTTATCACAATAATGTGAAAAGCTTTTTCAAACATTTAACCGAAAAGATATTGCAAATCTGTTTGATATATTTTAGCATAATGGCACCTGCATTTAAAAAGTGTATAAGTATCAAAATACAGTTGTTTGATGTGACAAATTTGCCCTTAAGGTTTAAAATCTTTGTAACTAGGGAAGTTTCAGTGCTGGAATGTCTGCATCTAAATTTATCATTTTCAAAGCTTCTTCACTATATTTTTTTACTAATGCTGTAAACTTTACTTTTCTATGCCCATCTAAAATAAAACTCAGAATAAAAGATTTTATGGAATAAAAAATGGTATTGAGTGGGTGAGGCAATAATATGAATCAGTGATTAAATAATAACACAATATGTGTTTCATAATGACATTCTTTCCTATTGCTTAATACATTCTTCGTTTTCCGATTTTTCTAGAATACTCTCCCTTTTTACAAGTTTTATTTATTATAAATATTTGTGACATGTCAACATGGACATTTATTGCAAGGGCTGTGTTGCATCCAATTTAATTTCTTTTTTGTTCATAGTGTATATATAACTATATGTGTGCTTTCTAATCCATACAGCATTGGTTGTATCAACATTTAAATAAAGACCTGAAACATTTGCAAAATTCTGTTTAACAGTAAGTTTTTCATTTAAGGATTGTTCAGTACTGTCTTATAAAATAGTAGTATCGTCCGCACGCTGGGACAATATATGTTCCATTCCAATTAGTGCTAAACCTTTTATAGTCAATATGGATACAAATAAGATAAGTAACCACACTGAGAAACAACTGATTTAGAATCTTTATATGAAACCTGAAACTAACGCTTTATGTCTGGAACGAAATTAAAGAAGGTCGGTGTATTTTGTACAAAGGACCACGACAGTGCATCGAATGCCGAAGTCTATTAGAAAAAGCAAACCCGGTATTTCATGCTCTTCAGTATAGTGTATAATGCTATAAATTAACCTAGTATTTTCCATAATGATTCTCCATGTAATGAGACCAGTCTGGTCTCTATGAATTAACTCGTCCATAAATAATTTTAATCTATTAGCTATTACTTCGTAGGTAATTGTATAAACAGTTTTTTTAAGAATAATTTGGCGCCAATTGTGTATAAAAAGCCTAGATTTATAACCATTTGGTATTGATGCTATGATGCAATGGGTTATTGCAAAAATATTTTTTACGAAATTGAAGCTTCATTTACGGATCTGAGAAGAAAATATCCAATTTTTCAGAACATTTCGTTAACATCTGCATTGAAGACATAACTACCTGGACTTGTTTTTACATGTTTTTTTTAAACTGTTGACGCTTCCTTACTAGTTATAATACTTTCAATTGAAATGCATTCACTCTGGTTAATTTTGGACAATTTATTCCTTTTACATAGTTGTTGAAGTTTTCACTACTACATTCATTGTTTTGCTAATGAAGATACTGCTAATAAGATGCTATTGTTTAAGAATACATGTTTGTTCAGTTATTTCTTCTGCATCTTTATTTGTTAATTTATATATTGATTTTGCTATAGCATTGTTTTTTGCTAGGCTGCAAACAAGGCTAGATACAAACTGTCTGAGAGAAGAGAATCATTATGTTTCAAAAGACCTGGTTTATGAGAAACATTGCTTAACGATAAGTTAAAGTAATGATTGCGTGATCCGATTTAAAACATGTCATGGTTCAATTTAAGTTGATTTGAAGTTTTGCAAAAAAATAGAATTGATTTAAAATAGATCCAGCCTAGCTTGTTGTATTCGATTAGTTCTACGCAAAGTAAATATTCTTTTTGATCGATTATGTTGTCGGAAGGGATCAACAATGATCACTACTTGATGCATGCAATATTTTTAATATGGGTCGTGCGCCTTGCATTACACATCCACGATGTGGCATTGGCATTTTTTTGGTGATTTGCGAAAGGTTCTTTCATAATTTATTAAATGCACGGAAGATATGGGGCATTGACAAACTATATACAATTAATACAAGTTGTATTATGTTTAAGATATGAAACGTATACAGGTATGAAATTACCACAAACTTGATGGACGAGATTTGCATGCTGCATAAGACCCATCATCTTTCTGATAGGTTGATTGTTGGCGTGTTATTCCTGCAACAAATATAGCAATATTTAATTAAGGCGTCGTTTTTTAGAAAAGCAACATTTGTTGAATTGATATGTTATGTAGACGTTTGAATCATCAATGCCAAATTTGATTTATTTCTACTTAAATATTTTTATTTTTCGGATGTTTCTTTCCAAACAAAACAGTTAGAGAAACTGACATAATGTTAACTTTTGATTGTTAAATAGCTAAAAAAAGTATTGTTTAATGATCTTTCATTCTTATTATTTCCTGTCTTTTAAACCTAATCCACATTCCGACGTTAACTCCGTTTCGGGAAACTTTGCGAGTGAACAACAACAGACTGCTTTACTCCGGCATGTGCATTCGCCAAACGCTGAATGCATATTCTGGAAGGGCTAAACACTATATGTAATGGATTTTATTTATGATTAAATTTATGGTAACTATGAATTAAAATGGTGTTTTGCTAAACCTTAACCCGTTTTATTAATATCTGTTCTTTCAACAACACTGGTAGAGGTATATGACAGTTTTAATGTACCGAATCCCTGACATCCAATGCTCGTAAGGTCTTTAAGATGGTTGGTATTTTCCTGAAATATGTATTAAACCCTGACCCATGTTGATATTGAAATAAATGTTAAATTGGAAAACAAAATGAGTTTATACTAATTACATTTATACAAGGTATAAAACGAACTTTAGCTCAATCACGAACGATCGTGCAACACCGTTTTTACGACAAATGAACCAAAGTATTAACTAAATAGATGCTTTTCGTTTATGTTTTTAAGTATCATTATGACAACGTTTCATAATGTTAAACAAGCTTTGCATACACGCATTGTTTTTAGAATATAAATGAAATTCCTTTTTGATGCATTCTACATCGGTGTCCATTAAAGTATGTAAGCAATATTTATGTATTTGCAATGTCTGTAAATATTCTGGATGTTAAACATAAAAAATGCATGCTGTACAAGGTGACTACAAATGTGCTATGCAATTAGTTCTAAACGAAACCTGTAATGCTGATATTTCGTAAATGTGACATATATTTTCAATAGATAACAACATACAGAAAGCTGAAAGAAAAAAAAGAATCGTGTAGTGACAATTGTCTATTTTTATTTCAGTGGGTGAGTTTGGACTATGAACTCTTTTATCTCTATATAGCAATAGAAAATAGACGGCATCGACGAAGTTAATTTTCGTTTAAGATTTCATAATAATAAAACAAAAGTGAAACAGTGTCACCAATGTAACACATCATGTTGAGAACCTGTTTGGAAGCTTACCAGTGATTAATGCTATTAACATCTTTCAAAATGTTAATATTTTGGCTGAAATTGTAGTCAATTCGTACACATATTTCAATGATGTGCAATGAATATTAGGCCATTTTATTGTTTCTATAATACCTATAAGTCGTGTTGCTCGCACGACGACGTATCAAACAAGAGGTGGAACTTCGAATGTGATGCAAAATAGCGCAAGCCACTAGACAGTATTATTTCTATATGCACTCTCGCTCCTCATTTTTTATGAGAATATCTGACACGTTTTTTGTGCTCAGTAAATAACAATATTCTGTATAATAACGACATTATATGCCGAAAGAAGTCACGCTATAATAATAATATGGGATTGAAAAAAAGAGCGATAATTATAATACTTTTCGATAAACCCTGTTGGTTGTCAAGATGTTCAACACGTATATGACAATAATGAATGTGTCACTGTTCTCGACTTAATTGAAATCAGGAACTTGCTTCAGAAAGTGGTTTCTAAAAGCGGCTTGCAAGTGAATGTATTGCAAATAAAACATTAAATTTATAAAATCAGCTTGATATTTACAGACCATTCCGCATGTACCGAGTGCCCGAATCCTCATGTTGAGCCTCCATTGTCCCTGTTTGCTTTAGGAAATACATTCTGTAGACAATATGTGCTGTGTATATCATGGTTTGTTCACCGCAGCCTTGAGGTTCATTGAACATCTTGTCCACTCCTTCCAGTTCACAAGACACCGGAGTACCCATCAGATTACCTATAGATTGGTGAACAGAGAATGCATAGGTTCATGCACTCTGATACCTGCTCTTTACTTTACTAAATAGCAGTAAAGGTCTGGCATCAACCAAATAGTTAACGGTAACAACGGGTTAACAATGCACGGCGACACAACGTTAGTGAACATAGGGATAATCGAAACGAGTAAGCAATTCATATCGTTCCGTGCAGAGCATTTGTATCGCGTTGTGTATACTATTGAAGCTTTATTCTCGGAGTTTATTGATTTGTTCTTCATTTCTCTTCATTAAAAAGTTGGGTTATGTATCGCTCAAATGTGGCATAGAAGGACCTTTTATATATTGTCCGTAGTCTGTCAAAATAATAATTATTTAAGAAAAGTCTAATAGAATCAAGACGATTACGTATTCAATATAATCATATAACCGATGTATGAAAAATGTTGAACATATTTTTTATGATTATTATCAAGCAACTTCGGGAAAATATTAAACGGTCTGCAACGCTCTTCATTGATATTGTTAGAAACGTATTTAACCGACTTCAAAAATCATATGAATAAAAAGCCTTCGTGGGACTGTAGTAGTTTGCTCACATTGTTTATTACACGTCCGAAGTTCGAATCCCAGGAAACGCAAGAGATTATCGTCTGATCTTAAAATTATAACTATTCAAAGCTATCCCAAATATAACAGTTTGCTAGTTTTGCTTGTAAATTCATTAATTTTTACAATTTTCAAGAATATAAAAATATATGTAAACAATTCCCTTCTAATAACCATATATGTCCATGTAACACTGGTAACTACCAGAGTATTAACAAATTTGACTCCTAGGGCATACTTTAAACACATTGTGTAGTTGACCTCTAGATGACTTTACATACAAAAGGTTTTAATGTTAACCATATGTGACTCACTGTAAAACTAGAGTACGCCTGGAGTATGTTTCATACCAAATTTAACTACTTTGGGCTTTGCTATTTCAGAAAATACGATTTGAACAAGTTTTTTTCTAATTTAGGTTTACGGACAAAAGGTGACCAGCGTGGCGAGGTTTGACGCCAGGGGAAAATGGCAAGAGAACAAGAATACGATGCGTTTTCCGAGAAGAATACCTTATGTCAAAGATTTGTTTTAAATACTTTGTTGACCCTGTGAAATTATTTGTCAGCCAACATTTTATTTACTATGACTAATTTTACAGAGGACTATAGTAATAGTTTTGGCAAATTTTGCCCAGCCGTTTAGAAGATATCGTTACAAGAAAAAAGTTCGCAAACAATACGCACGCTTGCATGCATAGACCGATGAACAGTCGGATTACGGAAATCACAAAGAAGTGTAATAAAAATCGTTTCTACACAATTGTTATAAATGTTTTTATTCTTAAGGTATGCATTTGCAAAAACAAATCCAGGCAAAGATAAAGAGGCAAAGGTAGCTCTACTTTCATTTTCACAGATGGTAAGTCGCCAACTTTTAGAGAATCTGTAACAAATAAACACATACAAATAAAAAATACAAGTTTATCAACTTACAACACAGATTTGTCTTTTTGTTCACACCAAACACTCATATAATCGTTATGTTTGAATGTTTATTTCAATCGTGTACGATGATCATCTTGCTAAACGTCCTTCACCTTACGCGATTGGTTCCGCACCTCAGAG
This sequence comes from Dreissena rostriformis, assembly GCA_007657795.1. NCBI lineage: Eukaryota > Metazoa > Mollusca > Bivalvia > Myida > Dreissenidae > Dreissena > Dreissena rostriformis. Next base: position 83,564 of record VMBQ01008534.1, read on the forward strand.
TTACCGAAGGTGTTACCAAATAACTGAAACCGAGAACCGAATTTACCATGTAAGCGTCTGATCGACATGGAGCTGGACTCGAAATTGCCTATAAAAAATTCCCGATTTACAACGATTTCGAAGTTATAACGCAAACAAAACGACAAATCTGTGTTGTAAGTTGATAAACTCGTATTTGTTTATTGTACTAATGCGGATTATGTTCGGTAGCTGGCGTATTTCGGTAGTTTTACTGTTGTAAAAATCGGCACTAAACATCGTTCTGTCGATCGCAGACCTAGCATTTCAACGAGTTCGACAAGTGTTTTCGTGTAGTTTATGTTGGCAAGTAGCCGTTTGTGGTCATTTTTCGTCACGAGGCAACCTTTCCCAACAAAATGGTACATAGTTTACGAAAATCGACCGCCATTTAGGCAATTAATCGCTTAAAATGTTGATGAAGGTGATTTTCCTGTGCCAAGAGATACCTACCTTGTATATATATATTATATCAGAAAAAATATATGATAAAAAATGTTGTTTTATGACACATTGATAGTGTTAAAGTGACTTGGCCACGCGCCCAACACCTGTGGAGCGAATGTTAATACGAGATAAACGCTAATGACTTTTTTGCTGGTATGGCTGGAAAGTGAGCAACACTTGTTTTTTTTTATAAAAGTAATGAAGGGTATACAATGGCGAAACATTAAAAGACACCATGAAAATATCTTTTTCATCTATGTTACTTTGTTTGATGTTATTTTACAGAAATATACTGAATATTTACTTTTGACTATAGAGTACAACTATTAGGATTAATATACTGCAGTGTATACTTTTAATAATTAAATAGTCAAGTAATATATACTGACAGTGTGTGCATTATGTATTTAACATGTTCATATATAGAGCTGCCATGCAACTGGAGCCTATTTTTCACTCTGCAGAATGTGAGCGGATTTATGCCTTAGATTACTTAATTGATATATATTAATACAAATGATACAACACAAACACTGTGAATACCCCCTAAACATTAAGCAGACTTTATTGTTTTCCGTACGCTATCATGTTAACTGCGTGACTACCTAAGCTATGGTGTGTTATCATTACCTATATGAATTACACTTGCCGTTTAACCCAAATTAAGCAAATTTGACGGTTCATTGACTTATTGTTATCATCTGCAATGTTGTATTACCATCATAAAGAAAAATGTGTACGACCGAAAACTAAGACTTATTACGGTAATCAATCAAAATTTACGTGAATACAAACTAAAGAACAAACATGAATACAGTTTCAGCGTCGAAGGTTTACCTGTGCGTTTCACCTCTGAACCTTGGATGCAGTTTTCCATTTGGTTATTAGGATCAAGACATACTGTGAAGTTCATTTTTTTCCAGAATACCCTCATTCTGAAAATAAAATATGTAAAACATATATCCCGAAACTGTGGTGATAACGGTTTAAATCGTTTTGTCAGAAAGTATTTTGTATGTAAAATTCAGAGTTATAATTGAAAGAGTCATAATTTCGCGTGCAGCAACTATATATTTATATAAATATTGCATTAATGACATTAGAACTTAACACGTGTTGATAGGGTCCTAATGAAAAATCATTAACCAAGATAGCTCTAAACTGCCTTTAAGCTGATTTACGCATTTTTATACTTTGTTGTATCTCTATATTACGGTTTGTGTTGTGCGAGGATTGATTTTTATTACAACTGATATTCACAAAAAATGCACATTTTCGTTATGATCCTGTTAGTTAACTGCTCAATATCCGTTTACGTGAAATGCTAATGAGCAGAACAATAAAACCTTGTAAATGTGATATTTGTGAGTTTTGTATTCATATATATATATGTGCATATAAATAATAAATCTGCATAATGTGTCTTTCATCATTCGACCAATATAACAATATTATGTATATATTATTGACAACTTTTATCCGCAGATTTTAGAAAAAACAAAAAACATACGATCCGCCTAAAATAAGACGGTTTAATCTGTATAACATGTAGTTAAAGCAAGACGTACTACCACAACAAGGAGCGTTTTTTCCACAATGTCTGCGGTAGGTTGGTTCTTGTTCGTCACAAATGCCGACACAAAGATTAGATAGGTTCCCGTTTCAAGGGGTATCATGGGAAACGTCAAAGTCCTTGCGCCGTTTGCAGGCTAAAGTCAGAGTTATTACATATGTTCAGTCAGTGTGCCTTCAGCAAGCTTAAAGGCCCATTTCATAGCACAAACAGTTAATTTCTGTAGATTATGATATGATTTTTTTTTAAACATCATTACTAGTCAGCAAAAGACTGATTTATTTAATAATTTCCAAATCTCACTTCTGCATAATATGTAAGTGGGGCGCTTGATGATTATCAAAAAACTGAAATACTTCATATGTATCCACAGCAAGGACATTCTGCAACAACATAGAGTGTCTATTTAGCGGAATATACAGATGAATATTTACTTGCTCGACACACAGTGATCGGAAGTTTGTTTGTGTTGAACTGTAACAGACCATTTCGTTTAATAAAATGTCTTTTTAGTAATGACAACATTTGTAAGATTAAAGAAGTTAATTATATATTTGGGAAAACCAATAAGATTATGTTTGAAATGACTTAGTGATTGAAGAGTTGTTTGTGTTGAACTGCAATATTCTATTTAGTTGAATCTTATTTATTTTGGGTGATGCCACATCGTTAAGATTAAAATATGTAATAAGGTTAATGAGAATTAAGTCAATTATGTTTGAAATAACTTACACACACGATATAACGAAATGTGCACTGTATAAATAGAATAACTGTATTGATAATTTTTCAAAATGTATAAAACAAACATGGAAATTGCATCACTTTGCCTTATCATCATTTGACATTTATTCAGTATCATAGACAGTGTTGATTATGCGAAGCAAGTTCATATTTAACATTGAAGCCCCTATAACACTCAAAATCAACGAATATTTCGTAAAATATTTCGTATAAATAAAGTAAACACATAACTATACAATGTAAGCAGTGTTCCTTATAACAATAGCCAACATTTCAGATTCGGTCTGGTAACATAGATCTAACAAGATATTTTTTTTATTTTTGTATGTCACAATATATTCCATTTCAATTTCTCGCAACGTATCTATTCATACGACACACTAACACTAAATTGGTACATGAACATGTGTTGAATATATTGTACCACACAAAATAAAAAAGAGCATTTTGTATCTTTTTAATTCTATGTTACCAGAGCAACTACTGGTGCAGTATCACAAGTTTTTGTTCAGTTAAAAACAGCATGGAATTGTTACATTCAGTGAACTTGACAAAAGTGAGGAAACCAAAATAAATTTATTGGAGAAAGAAATCAGCATTAATGGAATACTTCAGTCATCATTGTCAGTCACAATCACGTGACCAGTACTTTCTGCTAAACGACAGTGGTACTTATATGAGAACAAATGGGAATTGTACAGGTCACACTGGTGAGAGTAATGTAATCACCTCGAGGTTATAGCACATGACCACGATTTCATCTCCCATTATTGGTAATACTGTGCACATGGACAACATTAAGATCACTAGTTTACATGTAATTTATGTATTTGTAAGAATATTGTTCCAGCAATCCTTAACAGTAATTATGAATAATAAGCACATTTCCTTTAAGTACTAAATGTGTGGTATTGTCATAATACACTTATATTTATACTTGGAACGAATTGTAATTTTTCACAACATTTTTGTTGTGCAAATGTAAATAAATGTTCTCATAGTTTATCAAACAATCCCACCACAAATGATTTGGAAAAAAAAGCGTTTCCGTCAGACTTTATAATAATTTCATCAAATTCTCAACATATATATTGTACTATATATTTCACTATGTTAAAGGGAGATTTAACGAGTTTTATATGTGTTAAATTGTAATATATTGATAAAAATATGTTACAATAACACAAAATAGGCAAGAAAAAGTATACATTGAAGACGAATTTCATAAAATGCAGCAAAGACAAATTAGCGCCCTTAGCCAATTGAGACGAAGATACTGCGTACATATTTTCCTACAATAACCGAAGCATTTGTCTTTTTATTAGGATCGGAGTTAGTGTTCGCGTGTTCGTATGAATTGGTATCGTTAGACACAAAATTGTGTCTTTGTGTCGCATGAACGAATCTGCACTTAAACTAATTTTAGATTCACATCGTACACGCATGATAAAAATGCTGGCGAATTCGACTGCATATACATTGTCGATTTCAGAATTAAATATCTGGCTTATTTCGCATTTTTCGACACACGTTCTTCTTAACTTGTATTTAAATTTATATTGAAATATATGTATAATAAGTATTTTTTTTACACATTTCATATAAATTAATAAATATTTGGCAAAATCGTGCAATCTCACTTTAAAAGAAATGAATGTTAGACATGTTATACACGTTAAAATAAGTTGTATGTGTTCTGAAATACGATTTGGACCACGACTTTGAATGTATTGCTATTACCGTGTAATGAGATATGAAAAGAACCTTTTTTCTATAACAATACATATAATATTATGTTCTTTGTCGTTCATTAATTTTGAACAGTATACTTAACGACATGGAACCATTTTTTATTTCAGGAAAATGTTTTCAGCTCTTAAAATGAGTAATTTTTAATATTGATTTTAAAGTAAACAAATCAATAATATCTGCATTGCATGTTCATGTTCATAGGTATTACAATGTACCTGTACACACTGTATGTGTATAAAGTAATGACAAAATCATGACTACCCAAAGTTTAAACATGTGTATAAGGTTCCATTTATGTATTAGTTTCCATTATGGCAACACACAATAAATACTATTTAATGTTCAAATGAATCGGTGTTTTATGTTTGCTATTTGATGAATACAAACTTAATTTACTGCGGAAACACTTCACTTATTACACGTATCTTCAAAGCGGAGGTCAACATGTGAAGTGAGCATTAGCGTCATGTTTGCACAAATACGGTCCTTCCAAAAACTGCTGTGAAATTATTATCAATTTTATACTCGTGATATTTTCAGAAGTGGATCCTTAAGTATAAATATTAAAAAATTTATAAAATCTGCATATGCTTATTTTTGTTTGGTAAATTAAATAATCACACAATATCGCTGTCAAACCGATACAAACATTTTCACATTTTGTTACTTTGGAAACTATATTTAAAACACTTGTATCAGAGGACAGAATTACCATGTAGGTATGTGTAGAATGATGAATATGTAATACACTTATTGATAAATGTAGCATAATATTGCTGTTATTGTGTATTGTTCATTAACCAGTATGTGTCTTTTTTAATTTGTGTACACATATTCGAGAAATGAGAGTCATGTTATACAAAAGTGGTGTTACATTTATGCAAATATCACAACAACAAAAATCGATATAATATTTGTTTCATTTTATTCCTACAAGAAAGTAGAAATGAAGTATACAAAACCCTGAAAACATTATTGTTTTATCCATAATACTTATTTTCCAGCCAGTGTGTAGCATGTTCAGAACTTTCCTTAAATGAAAGACATCCGGATGTTAACTTCAAGTTTTCCCCCGATAATATATCTGGAGTTTCATTCTTCCGAGATTAAAAGACATTCTGAATATAGGCTACGGTACGTTATATTTATTATTCAATCTTACAATCAATCACACATTTTTCGCATTTGAATGTAACACATCTATATGCTAGTATACACAATCAGATTTAAAAAAGTATAACCGCCTGGTGTGTATATATATATATGCAATTAATAATTTTTCTCAATTTGTTGACATGTACCATATTATTGTTTGCGTTTTGTTGTAAAATAAAGTTGCAATGTACGGTGCTTAGCATATTGATGATGAAAGTAACGTTCATAACGGAAAAAAAACACAGAAATATGCTACTCACCAAGGTGATTTGCTGCGGTAGTGATTGTTCACCGGGAGAGGCGCCATATATATATATATATATATATATATATATATGAGCGAAG
>VMBQ01008534.1:99993-116119 GCA_007657795.1 Dreissena rostriformis
AACTATTTAAAAACAATCCATAATAATAATAATAATAATAATAATAATAATAATAATAATAATAATAATAATAATAATAATAATAATAATAATAATAATAATAAGTATTATTATTATTATTATTATTATTATAATAATAATTATAATAATAATTATAATAATAATGTAAATTATTCATTAACATCTTATTCTATAGAAGCATCGATTGGCCTTGCATTTCATTTGTCCGGCCAGCAGAGGCTGATCAGAACACCGTTTTCGCTATTTCCAAGAATTGTTTGCAAGATCTTATTCTCGGAAATCAACTGATTGCGTGCAAAACGTGTGTGAAGCGTGCATCTCGTGGCACAAACCAGATATCCAGAACAGATTGCTCGTCAAAATGTTCTTTGAAGGATCGTTTTTTAAATAACACAAGATAAATGTAATATGATATGTATCGTGTATGTAGGCCAGATAAAAACTCGGCAGCGTATCACGCAAAAACAATATAACATATGGGAATCACTGGGTAAATATTATAACCAAATTTTGACTAACGCAGTGACCTAGATTTTATAAATTGTTCGAAGGACAGTCATTCGTGGAACGTTGTCAGTTAAGATTTTTTTTACAACTCTCACTTCCTCGCCTCGGGTATTTAATGTCAGTCTGTGTCAACCATCATACGTGAATCAATGTCAACCATCCTAATTTGATTTCCAATATATATCCGACCACGTGCATTAATTAGCCATTCAGCGATAAGGATCAATGAGCAATGGACATTAGTTGATCAATCAATTGACTACCACAAGCATTAATTAGCCAATCAGGATAAACATTAATTAGTCAATCATTGATGAGCACTATAAACAAATCACCGGTTGAATGTGGCCATTTTTATTGATACGTCATATAACTGACAATATTTTAACGCATGAAATCTTAGTAAGTGGACCACCACTGAGCCGGATATAGAGGACACATAACTTCTTGTTGTCACTGAGCCGTTAGTCCTCGCATGTTTCTTGTTGATCAAAATAGTTTGTAGACTTTTGAGAGCGTTTGTGTTGAAGTTTAAACAAAACATATATAACTCAAAGAAAACTGTGTCGATGTGTTAGCGTATTTATTTCATCGGGTTATGATAGAATAGTATTTGCGAAATGATATGTTTATGTGTTATCCAAAAAAAAATCCACATATGGTGTATTCAATGTAATTGTCCAAGAACGTTGTAAAAAAGCATTGTGTACACGTGTCCCAGCAATAACATGTTTTATTTAATTTAATATTATTTCCCCATTTTTTGTTAAACACATTAATGGTAAACAGTTTTCGGACAGTGCGTCTGGTGCGGTGTTGAATGATGACTGCTTGTGAGGTATTTGTTCATCTTAATCGTACATAAAAGGATATTGCTGATGCAAAACTTGTAAACAATTCATTTGTTAAGAATTCTTATACATAGTAAATGCGATGGGATTCCGTGGTTTGATAAAAATAATGTTAATAGAAATTATCAAATTACAATTACAATTACAAGTTGAACGGGGTTTAGCAGAGATAAAATAACATTGCTCATGGCTTGCATCTGTCAGACAATTATAACGAACAATTTGATACTAATGCATCAAGTCTTCTACTACTACTTCTAAGCGCTCGAAGAAATATTTATCTTTTCACTTTACTGAGAAAAACGTGTCAATGTATTTCACCGAAAGGAAAGTTCGGCAATGCATTTAATAAGCAAGGTTTCATTACTAAAAAGGTACATCTTTAAACCGCGCACGATAGAAATGCTTCTGACATACTTTGAAATAGTAACACGATATTGACATGATCGTTGACTATAGAAACCCAAGAGACTATGCGTAACAAAGATCTAACAAGATATAAAATGCTCTTTTTTATTTTGAGTGGTACAATATATTCCATTTTAATTTCCCGCAACGATATATATTAATACAACACGAACACCTAATTGGTACTGGAACATGTGTTTAATACATTGTACCACAAAAAAATAAAAAAAAGCATTTTGTATCTTGTTAAATCTATGTTACCAGACCACATCTAGCGTTGAAATTTTGGGGTTTGCTATAAGGAACACTGATGGTTTATGGGCTCACTTTATTTTACGAAATATTTTACGAAATATTCGTTGATTTAGAGTGTTAATGTGGCTTTAAATATTGTGCCTAAAAACACCATTTGATACTGTGTTACAATGTGTATCTTACGATTCTTCTATATTAGGTCTCTAAACGTGATTCGACTACTAAATGGGGCTTATCTGGAAGTTAATAAATACAAAATTTGGTCGTGTGTCACATTACGTGTCGTAACATTCCGCTATATCCGGCTTTGAATTGTATGTGGCACTTTGGTCGTGTGTCACGTTATTTGTCGTAACACTCCACTGTATCCTTGACCCAAACTGTATTCAACTAGAAACAGATTGTATTTAGTATTTTAATGAACACGTGTTACCAGTATGATAACCTATTAACGAGCGGTCAGTTGAACGTTACCTTAAATGAAATTGACACACACTGAAACTGTTTATTTATATATATATATATATATATATATATATATAATATATAGCTCTAACAAATTGATATAAACGGACATCCACATATATAACTGTATCAATTTGTTTCAGTTAAATTTCTGAAGATTCTTTTATGGTGAGTGTTGTGGTTTCTTTTTGTCACTATCGTACAGTTAACGTGTAACTTGCCTACCGAATATTATAATATAATGTTACAAAACTGTAAATCATGCTAATGTTTGTATATTCACTTCAACGTTCAGAGATGCACATATCGTTTTAAATGTGTATCTGGTTGTATCTTGACGTTTATATTTGAATTATTTGAATGCTATGTTACACTCTGCAATGGTCTGGGTTCTAACTAAAATCGGAATCCAACTTTTCCCCGACAAACTGCAAATTTACAGGGAGACATAGTCAGAATAATACTCACCAGTCAAAACAAACAAACTACGGAATCACTTGAAAACCTGCCTAATTTTAAGATTATGTATGGAACGCCCCTTCATAAAGGCAGCACAAACTTGATATCAAACAAGAAAGAGAAAGTAAACGTTGGACGTGTTCACCATGTTTAGTCTTATATAAATGTGTATCTGATGAATTATTTAAAAATTGTAATGCATACTAATGCTTGCTTTTTAATAGATTTACGTTCCTTAACCTGTAACCTGATCCGTTGATTGTTCATTGTTTCCATATGTTATGTTAGGATTGTGATAAACGGCCCCTATACACCTCAAAACACCAACTTTTTCGGAGTAAAGAAATCATAATTATTATAACGACTGCGTAATGAACAATCATTTGTATCATCCCGAACGTATACCTACTGGTCTAATAATACAAGAGGATAAACATAACATCATTTCATTAAATGGTATATATTATATTTTCTGAATATCTGAATATATTAATTTATACATGCAACAATGTATCACATGTTATACCTTGTTTTCTGTGTTATACAATGATTATTGTAATTGTTTACCGTACACATATTATATAACATTTTGAGCATGTTTTAATTGGCTATACATATTTTTGAATCATTTTACTTCAAATCGCCCATTTATTTCACTTTTCAACAAAGTTCGCTAGTTCACAGTTTACACTAGTTATTTCAGGCACATAACTTGTACGCCGTTTGCTACATAAATCTTTAATCGTGACACGATTTGTTTCCCTTTTCTTCTGATAATGAGTCCTATTTTTCACTAATACTAGCATTACCATTATACAGTCTATGAAATAAGTATTTATGGTATTTTGTCTGATTAAGTGTTACAATAATGCATAGTTATGAACTTTGATTTTGCAAATATGTATTTATTTGTAAGATATATGTTTAAGTACATGTTTGAGTTCTGGCAATGGGCGAATCTTTGAAGCCAATCAAGGAGAGAAAGCTGACTATTGACTTGATAGTAAGTTGTTGTGCTCATTTTTTTTTCAATTTAAAATACCTTCTCTTAATCAAATTAAATTGTAGTAAGTAATTGACTTTAAACACTGTACAATTAAATATAATCAAATTTAATGATTTGGATAGATCAGGCAAAAGTAAATGATCTTTTCGCAACATATATGCAGAGTGAACCATGGAACTAATGTATAACCCAGTGAAATCGAGTACTTACTGTATGTAACAGTAGCCTTACCATATAAGATATTATATGTGTATGCTGCTTTCCTGCCTCGGCATCAGATGTGTTAAAATTGTACGCACTGTGTATCTTGAGCCATCCATAAAAATGAATAAGCTATTTGTCTTTCGCTCCACCATTCTTGAAGGTTTAACTATGAAGTCGTATGTGAAAAAAACACTTAAGTTGTCAAAGTATGTGCTTTAATGAGCTATATTTTTAAACGCATTGAATGTTTTCAAATTCATTGTTACAAATGTTGACCAATATAACATGCAACATCGACCTCATGACGATACATACGGAAATAGACGGGTAAGATTGTTGATCATTCCTTAATGTCCAACCCGAACGTTGTGATTAGCGGGTAAAGATTGATAGGGAATCAGAGTAGTGTACCTTTGTTCGGGAATACACTTCAATGTATAACCCAAACCTCGGGACTGACGCGTTTGGCTGGTGAAAATGTTTACGTGAAAACCCAAATTTCGGTACTGTCTGGAATCTAGAGGTACATTTACCATACCACTGAAATGGTCCAGTGTAATATTATTTCAAGAACAGTAATGTCGTTTTTCTTTAATAAATATACATTTAATTAATGCCCACAATTCTTTACTGGTTTATTAATATACTCCTAACACAAGCTTCTAATATCGGTGTAAACAAATAATTCAAGTTTTGCGTTTCTGTACAAAGATTAGCAAATTTGGTGCTCTTAAGTTAAAGTTATATATTTAACGTTTATAGCTCACGGATGTACAAAATGCGGTTGTTTAATTAAAATGTCAATTCGAAGATTGAATTATTATGTTTTTTTTAAATGGAGATTAACTATGCGCGTGTACGAATTAACGTGTACAGGCACAATTATTCNATATATATAGTAAAAGGACATCTTAGTTTTTACCCTATGACAAAATGTTTACGTAAAAACCCAAATTTCGGTACTGTCTGGAATGTAGAGGTACATTTACTATACCACTGAAATGGTCCAGTTTAATATTATTTCAAGAACAATAATGTCTTATTTCGTTAATAAATATACATTTAATTAATGCCCACAATTCTTTACTGGTGTATTAATCTACTCCTAACACAAGCTTCTAATATCGGTGTAAACAAATAATTCAAGGTTTGCGTTTCTGTACAAAGATAAGCAAATTTGGTGCGCTTAAATTAAAGTTATATATTTCACGTATATAGCTCACGGATGTACAAAATGCGGTTTATTAATTGAAATGTCAATGTTTTTTAAATGGAGATTAACTATGCGCGTGTACGAATTAACGTGTACAGGCACAATTATTCTCAATCCCGTGTTGCTCAACAGGTTCTGCTCAGATTTAAGAACAGATGAATAAATTAAAATCTCGTTGTGATTTAAAAGTATCTTCAAGCATGATTCCTTTTATATTTTCACTTTAAAATGTCTATCATATGCAGTCCCGCTGTCCCGCTGGCTTTACCTTTAGATTTTCAGTAACAATTATGGAATGCGGAAAAGTTCGCTATGAAGTAAAATAATTACATAATCACAATAAGATAGTGAGCTTGTTAGTCAATTCGTTCGTGGTTAAAAAAGGGATGTGCATGTGACAAGTTTGTGCCTTGATTTGTTTTGGCAGTTCTTATGTATTTGGTTGTATAACACGTTGGAAAACAATAATATGCGCGATTTTATTGGTGAAGCCTCTTCTTTCCATTTCTGAGAGTGTGTTTCAGTACAGCTTCGTTTTGCTTTATTCGATATCTCGAATGCTGCCTCAACTAATTATAGTTACCACGGGAACGATTTCATACTCATAACGCATTATGTAATGGTAAACTCGAGTACACAACTTAAAGCCAAACACATGATGCTGCGATGGAAATCATCGTCGTCGCCACGTTCAGGCACGATTAGTCAGCTGCCTCTGCTAATTTTGAGGACCAAAACATATCTGAGAGTAACGTATCAGATAAATGTATTAAATAAATTCAGTCATTATTTAAATAAAAAAAACAAGTGTGTACTTCGTCAATTGCATACATGTGTATGTAATCATGTTTGTTTTCGGAAACCGTGTTAAAAACAGAGCATTCTGACTATTGCTGCACGTAGTTACGCGACACCCGATACAATTGTTTCGCTTACATAAATGCAATATTCTGATTTTGTGTTAATCTTTGACAATCAGTTCTTATAATTTAAACGTTTTTTTTAGTTCACCGCGAAGAAAACAAATCGAGGGCAAATTCGCAACACGAACAAGCGCGAACACAAAGCCAAAACGCATGTTTTATGGTTGCGCTTTGATATACATGTATGTCCATCAAATCATTTCAATTGGCCACAACTATGCTTCACTTGTGTGAACGAGTACGTCTGGTGAGTGCGGCGAAACCACATACACGACGAATTAATATTGGCATGTAGCGCTGAGACTTTATAAAACAACTATATTGTCCAAGAAAAACTGATGAACAAACAATGTCTTATGCTAACAGCTTTTTTAAATTGATTAAAACATTTCGATAAGGGAACAATAATCTAATATGAATATATTTAAACTAATACGTCCACAGCCATATAATGAATGTATTAGTATTTTCATGTTGATATATGGGGTCTACAATGTCTACAATGTCTGCTGAAAACTTGTCAGCGAATCACGGTGTGCTAAACTGAGTTACATTCAGCGCAAATAACCAGTTTCGTGCTTGGTGGTGCATCCATTTCTCATCATATCTCTTGCGAAATAGTTCATCACGGATCAAAGAAGATGCTTATACTCTGGATCGATCACAAGTGCTGTGCCCATCAGCTCAAACTTCACTCCAAACAAAGTAGGAGATTTATAAAAAAAAAAGCATATCTCAAGATTTTTGGTTGCATCTAAATGTATTTTATTTATGATTACTAATCAAATTGAAACCCCATGAGTGTAACTATATATAACAAACGCATGCATACATCAATCTAAACATTAAACAGTTTTTCTATATTTGTGGTTATGTTTTTGGTAAAAGCTCAATATTTTGATAAAAACACGTGCCTTGTTCATAGCAAGCGCATAATGCAGCGTTATGTCCGATTATTTATATTTGATTTCTTTTAGAACACGTTGTTCACTTTGGTCACTCCATGTATGGTAGTAATCAATACAGCACCATTCCTTCACTTCCGATGTTACACAATTGCATAACAAAAGTTTCTTAACGAATCAGTATTTCGGAGTGTGAATGTATGTAGAACATACGAGCACGTTAACAAACACTCATAAGGCTACTTTCATCCAAAGGTTTACATCTGTTATCTAATGCACTATTACATATTTGTGAAACTGGGTCAAGATTTTAAAGCCAGTAGAATTAGTTATTTTCAATATTCAACGTTATAAGACATGCGCATATTTTATTTGAAGTGTCTTACAAGTAATAACAAACACATGACGAGTGAAAAAGCTTATTCAAATGGATTACCTGCTCTCTCCCTCTTCATCGAACTTAGTCCCATTCTTGCATATGACGCAGTAGGTGTGACCGGCTATAAGTACTGGCTGTCTACATGCCATGTGCCATTCGAATACCACTTTGTCTCCCAATCTCAGTGGTTGACTTCCTTGAATGAAAATGCATACACAACTGTAAATAATTATATGTCGTTCCAATATCATTTGAATGTTATCGAAGAGAGGCATACAGTAACCGCAAAGTCCGATCTTCCGTCTATGAGTCAGTCAGAATGTGTGTGCTAAGTATTACTCATGAAGTATTCAAGGGATTAAAATGAAACTTCATATAAGATATAATGAGAAAAGGACACGTGTACAGTAATGGGGTCATAACTATCTTTTCAGATCTTACAGAGTTATTCTCCTATAGTCAAGTGTGTTGTGCAGACCATTAATCCCTTTGTTTTGAAGGTATATGAATACAACTTCAAAGATTGATATAAGACATTTAGAGGACGTACTGGGTACAAGAACCATAACTCGCTTATCAATATTGGTAGTCATGGCATTTTGCTTATTATTGTATGGTCCATGTTTTGCATGAAGCATTACTCTGAAAGTATCGAATGCATTCGAATTGAATTATATACTCATAGAAGTCTGAAAGAGCAAATCAAGAGTTTAAGAACAATAACTAGTTATGCTATATGCGCAGAATTATTATCAATATGCCAATATATTTAATGTACCAAGCATTAACGTTAGTAGCGTAAGTCAGTAAAACAATTGATATATTGATAGAGGACATTAGCAGGACGTGTGGAGTATAAAGACCATAACTATGTATACGCATTGTTTCAAGATATTGGCCTTTGAAGAGCGGATCCTCAAAAGCTACACATATCAATGACAATTGATCTGCCCTTAATGCTTATGTTAATGTTTAATTGATGTACCTAATTGCCTGTACGTTGTTTAAGTATGTTAAAGACAATATGACTTTCATATCGCGTGAGATAACCACAATTACTATTTATGCCAATATATGATGGGAAACTCCTTTATCGGTGATCGTGAAATGGTAAACAAACGTAAATTCGAAAATAATTTATATCAAAAGCATCTTAATAGGTTGTGTAAAGCTCTTATGTAGTACACATGTATACCTTTATGTATTTTGAGAACAATAAAGGTGTTTAACCTTAGTATTTAGCATACAATGGAGTGGGAATTGAGTGTTTTATTGAAATTAAATAATCATGGAATGTGTGACACTATTTGGCATTGCCACCGTAAATTGCTTGTTAAAGCACTAAGAAATGGTGATGGTATTATTCCATTTTAAGGCCAGAATGAATCACTAGATTGAGGTATGACATATCAAAGCAATTCTAAGATAAAGATGAACATGAAATAACCGCGGCTCCTTAGTACGAGTTTGGTCCTATCAGAATAAAAGCATTATAAGCTCAGCGAAATAATGTATGAAAATATTACTGAACCCATATATTTAAATGATAAATAACGCATGACGTATTCTATTATGCCGATGTACGACTTCCGTTATTAAGTTTTCGTACACTTAACAATAATTAAAAATGTTCTTGTCAGAAAATTAAGATACAACAAATAATAAAAAATACAGGTGTCTAAACATTTAGAGGCAAAACTACATGTGTTCGAAAACTCTCACAATTTTGCTTTGAAAACCGGATTCGGATTGCGATATATATAACGTCAACTGTTTCAAACTTAATCCGGTAGTAAACAACGCATGATAGAAATGTCACCGGATTAGCACAAAAGAATCGTATTCAGATAGAATAGCATTGTAAAATAAACTGTCCGAAAATTTAGAGTCATGAATAATGGGCGGAAACCAATACGTCCGAAAATTAATAGTTACGAAAAATAATAATTTTGGTTAAAAACGGGGGTGTCCAAAAATTAAGAGTGTCCGAAACATTATACTTATAACGGTTTACGACGATAAATATTTATACGATGTAAACATGACAAAATAGAGCTATCACTGAAGGTTATTAATACCCTTCATTTTGACTTCAGTTCACCATATGTGTCCTTCAATGTATCGATGTGGTTGTTTAGCGCGAAACGGTCTCGTATTATTTAACACAATGTGCTTTTTTTATTCTAAAATCCTTAAATGCTTGTGTAAGTTTTAATTTGTATGTTTTGCACACCGTCTCATAAAGGTGAAAATGAGTGTCTCTTTAAAAAAGCTTATTTTTTTGCATAGCATTCTTATCCTATTTAGACAATGAAGTCCTTATTTTGAACTCATAGTTTGAAGGTAACCTAGTGCTTATTGCGAACAACACGCCAACGAATGCAGATGAACACACAATATTGCAAACCTTCAAATCAAGGTCAAAAGACTATCGTGCGGTGAAGCCTTACTCTGATATGAAGTACTGTATATGACCTCTCACCTGTGAGCTTAAAAATGAGATTGAAGGTACTAATATGGCTATTGTGCGCGAAACAATGGCGTGCAGGTGTATACACTTGGACATTTTTCAACATATCAATCAGAAACATCACCCTCCGTGCATTACACAGTTAATGCGACATTTGGCTGTGTTTAATACGGTTTTTTGTTAATTCATTTGATCCAAAGCACAACATGTATGCAGTAATACATACATTGTTTGAACTTAATTATTTTTATTAATTAATTTAAATATTTGTTTTTGAATCCTGCACGAACATAATATTGTAAAACAACATGATATTGTACCTGTGATAATTGTGACAAAAAAGTGTCAACCATGTATACTGTAAGCTGTCAACATAAGTCATTGATAAGTATCTGTAATGTGTAATGTTATATCATGGGAATGTTAGAGAGTTTGCTACACATGCTTTGTCCAAACCTTGCAGCGGAGCCTCCTTTATTACAGCTGTGGCACGCAGTAAGTCCCTTTTTGTGTCGTATCCAACCATTAACACTGTGACTTTGACCACTGAGCACATGAAATTAAAATATTAAATATATATATAACGAGATAGTCAATAGAGTAGGTTTAAAGTGCAATCTAATGATACCAGAACCTGCTTGTGCATATTAGACAGTGTTTTTACTGGCATGACGTCATATGTGAAATAGTCTCTGTAAATGTTTGCTATATACTCTGAAAGCAAAAGTAAATATTCAGAAAAATTGAACAGCATTACTAAATTAAGAACTACACATTTACCAGTATCCTTTCTGTTACTTTCATATTTGTGGTACGTCTCTTATACCCGTGATACATGAAACAACTACATTAAAACACAAGTATTTTCTCGTCCATATTGGTTGTTTTATGAAGATGTAATATTAGGAAATGCGTTTAAATAAAACAGTGTCGAATCCACTATTTTAAGTTCAAATAAAAATGTTTGATGAGTAAGTAAGGAACAATTAAAAGTACATGTAAACACTAATCATCTGTATGCCAATGATAATTTTAACTATTTGATTAGCAACTGTGAAAGCTGACGTGTATTCAGGTCTTATAACAAAGATCCAACTATGGTCAATAACTTCTTTGCAATACGAGGATTATAATAATGCAGGAAAAAAGTAAGTTAGTTCAATATAGACCTATTCTGTATAAGCCCAACCAGAAATATCCATATATTAAATCAAGTTGAATCATTTTGGTATTAATGGACAATTATTAACTGTAACGTTTATCAAAGTGTTTCATATGTATACACGTATTGCAATATCAAATACAAACGAATTTTCAATCTAACGCTCTCACGACGTAAATCATACGAAAGATCGCTGCACGTTTTAAAGTGTACAAGTAAAAGTAAACATCGTGGCTTGGATGCTATATTAGTATACACTATATGCAATAAGGGAACTAGGTTTTTTTTATGGTGTATAAATAGTTATAAGATTTAAATTATACCAAACACGTCCAAAAAGGAAAGAACACCTTGTTAAAAACAGTTTGACTTGTCATATATTTTAATCAAACAAGACCCGAGCAGATAATAGCTTAATTTAGTACATATAACTGAGTTAGTTTGACGTTTCCTATCAATAACCCGGTCACATCTGATGCCATTGTGTTCTTCTCTTAGAATTCAAACTAATGTACGTGCCGCGTCCATGTTCATGGCGTTTATACTGCGATCTCTCGGCGATTGTCTGCGACATTACGCCGTCCGTATTTTGGGTCTTCTACGATTCTAGAGCGACCTTGTCGTTTGCACTACGACATCATTACGACCAAAAGCGCAAAAGGTCTTGGCAAGAACCTCAAATGACGTAATGAGAACTAAATAAGTCCAGACGTTCTATGGCACAAGTATTTGCGCTTCCAAGGCTACTCGTGTACGTCTGTACTACACCCCATAAACGAACTTCAAGTTTCTGTAGCGTTTATTGCGTCCGCAGGACGATACCGTTTATGTTGAACATGACCAGAGTATTCGCAGTAAGATCGTAACCTGCGGCGTTATTCTCATAAGGTCGGCGTGTTCATGCGTTCTGACGACGACAACATGACGTCATTTACGATCTACAGCGTCATGCGCTGCCGTATGAACGCGTTAAGAATCCTAGACCGGTACAAACAACGTAAAACTGAAGTTGTAGTTTAAACATTGCATATCAGTATATTCATGAAATACAGAAGTGTACCGTATGCATAGGATACACATTTCATAACGTTATAAATTCAGACACATGGTGCTCAGCATTACTGTGTCTTCCAACCATTAAACATTTTGATACTGTTGTTTAATGTTAAGCAAAATGGATCAAGGATGCAAACCTTTACATGTAAAAAGACATAATATTTATGAACTTTTATAATAAATATACAAATGTCATTGCAAAATGTTTATCATAGATTTCGAAGCAATATCAATTCCACTAACGGAGTGGTTACATGTACGGACATGTTATGTAATTTCATCTATCTTTATAGAACTATCGCACTGTACATGTTTTGTATAATTAGAAATGACCTCGAAAGACGGGATAAGCGCTGTTGTTCATAATGATTTCATAAAATACAGTTATAGTGAAATAATGACACATGACTAAATAAAGCAAATTTTCTTAAAGAGTTCTCAACTGTTTCCACATTTTGACAGTTCCGTAAAACAAATAAATTTTAAATTTAAGCGATTAAAAGACATATTATAACATAAAGTTAACCTTATTATAGTGTCTGTATTGATCTATAACGGTGAGTGTTTGTATTTATGTTATTATTATTATTGTTATTAATTATTATTATTATACCAATAATTATTATTATTATTATTTTTAATTTGGTTATTATTATGATCTCTACTACAACTATGTATTAATACTACTTCTTCTTCTATTACTTCTACAACAACAACTACCACCTGTACTTCTACCACTACAATAACTATACCATCGGTGGCTTTCGCGAAGTTGCACGTATAGTCAATCAGAGCGTCGACTGGTTTGCGAAGCTTCGGTCGTTTCCTAGCATCCTTTTCCGAGGCAATTTTTAGCGCCATTTCAAAGATCTCGTCATTGACGGGCTGTACACACTGGCCTTTAAAATATGTACATTGAATTATGTATTCCAATATGTGCATGCCTCTATGATCAAATACAAACTAGACGATATTTATTAAACCCAAGTGATATTAGTATGAAACCTTTTGTTTTGGTACATTTACATTGTGTTATTTCTTTGAATCATACACACATTTGCTCGATATAAAAATGCTTCGACTTTATAGCCTCGAAAGAGAAAAAAGAGAAAATCAATCACAAAATCAACATACGCGTGTAAACAAATCACAATAATACTGTTTCAGATTTTGGTTTCCTTACAATGATATAATTTTCCACTTAAATAAAATGCAGATGCAAAGACACACGAAATAAAACAACAGGACCAGTAATGTCATTGGTTGCTGAACTGATTCGAACATTGTAATACAAACTCTAAATTTAATTAAAAAGTCGGTACACAAAACCCAAGAAACAACGTGATCTCAATTTTAAATTCGAAATATCGGTTTCTTGGAAGACGATTTCAAACGTTTTTAAAAGCAACACAAAAAAACGCCCTGGCATCTTCAATGTTATGCACGTATAGTAAAAGTAGTGTTTAAAAAAATGAATAGTAAAATCAAAGAACATTTTAATTAAATTGATACTTTNTTGGTTTCCTTACAATGATATAATTTGCCACTTAAATAACATGCAGATGCAAAGACACACGAACTAAAACAACAGGACCAGTACTGTCATTGGTTGCTGAACTGATTCGAACATTATAATACAAACTTGAAGTTCAATCGCGTGAACCTAAACTTAGTGTAACAAACAAGGGTCACACAATTTTAATTTACTCAGCGGTCTTTTGAATCATGTGTTGATGTTTTCTGTTATGTCATGTCCCTAATGGTTTTATGTTAAAAATCTAAATTTAATTTAAAAGTCGGTACACGAAACCCAAGAAACAACGTGATCTCAATTTTAAATTCGAAATATCGGTTTCTTAGAAGACAATTAAAAACGTATTTAAAAGCAATACAAAAAACCGCCCTGGCATCTTCAATTGTATGCATGTATAGTAAAAGTAGTGTTTAAAAAAATGAATAGTAATATCAAAGAACATTTTAATTAAATTGATACTTTGCAACCCGATCATGGATTTTAATGAATGAGAAATAGGAATTAAATCTGGTAAAGGTTACTGTAAGACCATCTGTGTGAAATAAATGTAAAACATTGTCGTCAGTGTAAGAAAATAATATATTCATTGCTCCGATATATCAATAAGAAAACATCGCATCTGTTGGCCATCAATGTATATGTGGTAAAGGTTAACATAAGGAAAATTCATATGAAAATTGGACATCCGTGAATCGGAATTTGAGATTTTTTCTTCTCTATACTATTGAGCCATATAAATACAAATGTCATAAACACCCCCACTGGCGTGCATATTTTCAATAATAAAACACATTTTGAAGAAATTGGAAGAATTGTGAAGACTTTTTGAAACCCAGCAACTGGATCTGACCTTTCATGTTTCAGTATTTGAGAGACTTCGTCTGCAATACTCAATGCTTGTGCCCGCTCTAGGAACATTACTGCAAAGTTTGTCCCAAATAAAAAACACGTTTAATACAAGTTATAATTGTTATGCGCGACTTTGGACGCAAGAAGGTGGCGATGTTATGCCTGGCTTAAATAGCGCAACTTGAGTTCTTCATACTCACGTGATTTTTTAATTGTAATGTAATGACTTACTTTGCATGCATTTACACTCGTCGCTCCCGTCTTCACATGTGTATTTTATATCCTTTCCATGTTTTGAGACCACTCCGAACTGCTTAATACAGGAATGCTCTGAAATAAGCAGAACCGTATGTGCTATATATTATCAAGGAAAACTGGGAGCTTTAATTGAAGCCAACGTGCAAAACAAAGGGAAACGGTAGATAGAGTTGATATTTGCATCAGCAAATTGTGTCTGGAATGCATTTTATTGCGTGCGGAGTAAATGTAAATATAAAACAATTGTTTTAATCAAATAAAAAGTACCATTTACGTTTTAATTTATAAGCGTCGGGACGTGAAAGCAATTATTTCAGTAATAACAATACTCTATTATAAAAATGAGATTGTGGACTAATATTCAACGTGAACACCAGCGCGCGGGGACCTACGGCATCCGAGTGGGCTGGGTTTATCTATTCAACTGGTGGAGATGGGGAGGTCAAATAATTGTTGAAATGTAAATACGACATTTAGCAAAGGTGCATGACAGCTGATTTGACAAGCGTAGCATAAAACAGTGATTTACATATTAACCCAGTAGGAAGCGATATATTCTGTTGGCTGATATAACATGCACGCTTTCAGATACTTTGCATTCATTTGTTTTTATCTTCGAATTACTTTGGTATTGTATAACATACATACATCTATTAATTACAATCTTAGTTGAACATGAACAGCAGTACTAAACGGTTAAATAGTGCATGCCAATGTCATACAATGTGGCAGTATTGTTGCCATTTAGTTAATTATAACATTAAATATAAATGATTACTGCCTCTTCTTTTGTATACTAAATAATGGGGTTTAACACTATTTGGTTTCACACGGGTTCAATTTCGTTGTGTCTTCATCCTTACTTTTTTTCTAATTGTTCTACTGCTCTATCGCATGCCAAAACACTATTTGAAAATAATAATAATACACATTCAAATGTATGTATACGTATACTGTACTACCTGGTTTGTAATAGTCATAAACCTGTATAGACGCCAGCTGACGAATTGAATCGAGACCTACAAAATGGTCCTCCAGTCTGAATATAATGTTGGTTTTTTCAGTCGTTATCTACAAATATCAAAGAAATAAATCCAAAGCATGTGTGGAAACAATACATGTTACAATGAACAACCTTCACCATTGTTCCACTATAGTGTAATGCTCAACAGTAAAGCACATACTTAACAGCATGAAGCAT
>VMBQ01008534.1:119477-150777 GCA_007657795.1 Dreissena rostriformis
ACCGGTATTTTGTGAATATTTTTCGTATCTAAGTTTTCAATTAATTATATTTAAGTGTCCGAAAACATAGAGTAATTACGGTAATATAAAAACTATGGCCGAAAATAAACTAATTTATATTAGACTGTTTTGGCGATGTTCTCTATATTTCCTAAACTGATATATATCTTTATTAAATTTTCCAAATAAAGTGTAAATTTGAGATTAAACTATAAAACAGGAAACAAATATATTGATTTTGCTTTCGTTTTTTTTTCGGATAAATAATATTAGCAAGACAATAAACATTTTGAATACACATCTCTTCAAGGGAGACCACGTCCCCAATGTGGATTTATTATGTTAACTGTTATGTCTGTGACACCACATGTCTGCGCATGTGTTGATAAGATTTACACGATAAGATGAATGAAATCTCGTCGCCGGGCGTGAACACCCAATAACGCTTATCTTTGTTTATTGATAGATCTTTGATCTTCATCACCCTTTTTACTGTCAACAATTGGTGTTAACAAACTGTTCAAAATTGTAACTTATGAAAAATTAAATGCAAATGGTGAGCAATGAATTACTTATGGCGAGTAAATTGTGAAAACAATAACCGTTAACAATTTTAAAAAGTAGCAATTTAATTTCAGTACATGTTTATTTCATCATGTCCCTTTATAGAACTGATTTACACCGTTTTTTCTGTAGCAACGTGATACTATTTGCTGCCTTTGTAGACAGCTACAGCGTACATAATTCAATATACATGTTCGCCATGTTAAACCCGTGTTTTAATAAGAGCGTGAAATTGTTGCTGTCGTCTGTCAATTTCCTCGCATTAAAAGCGTGCGTGTTGCAAAAAACCATGTGCTGTAACTAAATAAAGACGGGCAAATCAGTATTTTAAAATGAAAAAAAAATACACCAGAATATATGCAAACAATGGAAAAGTATTGATCTATTGAAACATTAGACAACAAAAATACGTCCGATTGCAGTCGATGTATTTTTAAAGAGCCAGACTTCGTTGTTTGGCAAGTACGTTGGAAAATTACCAGATACGGTCAATACACGAACAATAATTACAAATGAAATGAACATAAATGAAATTCAATTTTAGGCGAAAACTATTCACTTTTTACTTTAATGTGGTTCGTTTGATAATTTAATACAATGCTCTTTGATACCAATGCATTTATGATAATAATTATGTTGTACATTCTTTGTTAGTCTCACAAACAAAGAGACAGGTACATGTTTCTCTAATGAATATCTGCTGAACTACTTCATTTAAATTGAGTTTCAATTTAAATGAAGTAGTTCAGAAGATATTCAGTAGTGAAACTTTGAAAAATTTCAGGCTGTGGTACACTTTTGTATTGAACAGTTAACATCTGCCTTTGCCATAAACTGTAATTTTAATTATGTTTCTTAATCAAGAATTAATTTGAAATTAATATAAAAAACTAAAGGTTAGAAACAAATTGATGTTTTGGTATTTAACTGTTCCGTCAATATTCTCTATATTCCTAAACTGATCTATTTCTTTATTAAATTTTCTAAATAAGTGTAATTTTTGGAACGAACTATAAACAGAAAACACATATATGTATTCTGCTTTCACTTATAACGGATAAATACTATTAGCAAGACAATACACATTTTGAATACAAATCTACGATAGAGGCGCAAATGCATTCTCTTCAAGGTGGATGTCGCCATTTTGGATAAAGAGGTTTAACTGGTATGCTAATGACACCACATGCCGGCACATATGTAGATAAGATTTTCATGATAAGATGCGCCATTCATCTTTATCACTTGACTGAAATATCGGTTGCCGCAATGACACGAACCTTTGTTGCAGCACAGTCTGCACGGCAAATATCACTTATAATGCTACCTGTACCGTGTTAAAAACACGCAAAGTTTCGTTTTCGAATCCTGGGTGTTAATGCAAAACAATCTTTGTTGGGTTTACAAATGACGTGTCTTTTCGGCTATTAAACATTATGCTGTATGCAGCATAATAATATAAATTGTATAATGCATGAAACCGACGAAATTAAATCCTCATTTAAAAATAGTTGTTTACGCCCCGCCTACTCGTTTACGTCACTGATTAACTCCGCCTTTTCATCTCAATTCACCGCTGACATCGACTGCGCATGCGTAGAGATTAATTGACCCTTGAAGGGGTTAATTCACCGCTTGCGCTGAATTGCGGTGAATTCACCTCTTGTAGGGATGAATTCACCCCTTGCGATGAATTCATCTCTTAAAGGGATTTATTAATCGCAAATCATCTCTAACAACCGCTGGAAAAGGTTAAATACAGATGAATTCGGATGAAACGGGGTTAAAACGGATTAATCTCTAAAAATCGGCTTAATGAGGGTTATTTTTAAGGGAATCCTTAGAGATTAACCCCGGAACAAAACCCCTAACCCCACTGTAGTAGTAATAATAGAATTAGCAGTGTTTAGTAGTAGTAGTAGAAATAGTAGAAGTGGTATATTCATTTTCAAATATTAACTCCATTGTCCTACCACGATAGTGACATAGCTTACATAACGCTATCGGGTTATATAATAGACTGTGGATTATTAAACCAAGTAAAACTATCAGACATAATGATACTTTACAATAAGTCACTAGTACTGCGTTTATATTGCGTACACTTTCCAGGTAAATCACGAAGAAATGTTGGCCATCCTTCGGCATCTCGTAGCGCGGAAACAACCCTTCATTCTGCATCTAGAATGTAGACGAATAGAAGAAATATGACACTCCGGGATATTGTTAGAAAATAAACGTGTCTTTCCATATGAAAGTCTTGTATTTAAGATATTTTTCTCATTGCTGATGCAACGTTATGCAATGCATAAAATACAACATTTACCTCAAATATGCGTTCTCAGTTTGGAACAGTCAATTCTTCAAACGGGTTGTCATATTCAGTTAATATTAAGTGAGCGTGCTAAACAACAATATAATAAAACATGGAGGATCTAGCGTTGGAACTAGTCGAGGGCTAAGGGATACTTCTTCGATCTTGAGTTGATATGACAGAGACTTAGATACAGTGTAATTCAATGAATCGATAATTCACAACATGTGGCGCCAGGCTTGTTGCACACAGAAAATAAGAACGGCCAGCCAGTAACAAATTGATCATCACGGATAACCATACACAGCAGATGGCATACAAACATGACTTCCCCGTTCTCGACAGGTGTGTGAGAAAAGAGTGTACAATCTCGAGCTTCTCACAACACAAACTGCAAAAGATTTCTCAACCATCCTTTTAATGCATTTATAGTTAACTAATAGACAGTTTGGGACAGCTAGAAATGGTCCGTTTATAAGTGGATGCAGCCGCCGGAGTACAGCGTGTATAAAGTTTACAAACTATAAGAAAGCTGTCGACTTACTCAAAAACAATTCGGTCATCAAGAGACGCTATCAGAAACACTGATCCAACTAGATCCGCCATGCAATAACTGTGATAGTCTCAAGTCATATTACAACCAACTTAAAAAAAATATAAGCGGACACGAATCTCGAGACACGTTCAGAAATCTTTAAGTTCCTATTCTAAGGGACAGTTTACGGCTACTGTAAGTCCGAGTATGATACCTGAGCACTGTGAAATTTGTTAAAAACTAACCAATGTAAGCGCACGGTCTCGAAATGGATTGTCATGATGCACGAATGCAATGTGCGTAATCTCAACGCGTCTTTCAATACCCGAAGTGAAAATATCGGGAAAAAGTCGAGACCTCATGATTGCGATGGTGAACACGTAGCTGCAGGCAGTACACTTTTCAAGAACTGCGAGGTAAGATGTCACGTTATGAAAAGAGGTTAAAACAACGTATGAAAAGACAAAAATGAGTTTAAACTGCCTGTCAAATTCACATCACGTTTCGCGAGTCCCACAACAAAGACGGAAACAGTAAGCGAAAAAAGCCAGTCATCTCTTTTAGCACAAGAGTACCTTGCTGAATCCAGATGCCTCCCCATACAAAATGAGAGCAACGAACACACGACAAGATCTTGTGTGCTTCTTCAGACCACCGTAACAAACCGTTAGTTCAAACAGCTTTACGCTTAACTGATTAGTCAAGACGTTTTCGACAAAGGCGCATAGAGATCGTTAATTACAAGTCACGCGTTAATGTTGTAAAAGGGCATAAAGCATATTATAAACATAAATCAAAATGAATCACACTGTCTGAAACGGTGAGTGTAATGCATTGGGGATTTTTAACCGGTTTGATAACTGGGAACAAATACAGCAGACAATATCTAGAAATACATCTTGAGCCACAGCATTGGAATAAAAATAGATTAATTGCACCAACTTTTATGGAGCACCACACTACATACTTCCCCCAGTTTCATTATACATTTTTTACATGTAAATAAATATTAACACTATAGTATAAGTGAGCAATATATATTTGAATAATACAAATCCAAAAACATATCAGGCGACAATTTTATTCGCTATTGGTTAATGTTAGGCCAGATGTGTGTATTTATTTTCATTTAATCACCAATCAGCTACTCAATGGTTTGAATAAAATTAGAGCAACACTATTGCAACTGTTTGTATCGGACAAGTGTCATTGTAATATTTATAAATGTGTACAGTCTTAGTTAGACATAACGCACACGTAAGGAGTTCTTTGATTGAAAAAAAAAACACAAGCAGTTTGTGATCCGTTTCAGTTCATTTCAGCAAAAATGCATTTAATATTAGTTTACATTTGTCCGTCCCCTCACGTTTTTTTGTGTAACTGCTATGACAGTTTTCATAATGCCCAAGACACGGAATAATACACCATGACCAGCTGAAATACTCTGTATTTATATACACTCACAATTTATTATCATAAAGAATCATAAGTTGAAATAAATGATTAAGCATTCACGTTTAACATTTTTATTGGAATATCTCAATACTTTCTATAGGCTACGAGCATATTAAGTAAATAACACAATGCGGTGATTGACCGGGCATCTATAATCGGATCTAGCAGCTTAACGGTGACTCCTGTTAAATAGCGTCATTAATCTTATTTTTTCAGTTGCAATTATCCAAATTATCCCAAGTGTGTGATACGTTACATTATCATTATGTTTGATTCTTTCTTTGATGTGTGTCTTACCTTTGTTTATCACCGTTGGCTAAGACTAAATATGGACGTCATTTTTATTCAGTTGAAGCCGCGCGATTCAATTCTGTTGAGATTTGAAAAAAGTGGCCCATGGGCCGATATGATCATATTGGCCCGCCAGATACGAATAACGGCCCGCTCGAAACGTCAATTGGTTTCTATTTTTGTTACATAATATGTAATATAATAACTGTAGTTTTCTTACTATACGAGTTAATAGTATTACGGCATTAAGTGAATAATTATATTCCATTACTTGTTATCAAGTTGTTTGAAAAAAAATATATACTAACTTATGATTGATGTAATAAACACGCTTGTCAGTTAACGTTATTTATACCTTGGAGTATTGGAATTAATTAATCGGTATCATTCCGTTAAGTTTAATTGATCTATTGACATGAAAATATTAGAAATAAACGTTTTGTTACTTATAATGGTTACGCAGTAGAAGGAGGCTCGAAAAAAGAATGCGTTAAAATTACAGAGAAACACATACTGTCATCACATGATTCTTGGTTATGATTACACCTAAAAAATACTCACTGACCTTAATCAAGTCCGATTCCACAACGTTGACTCCTGTCTCCAAGTTCACCCTCAGGATTGACATACCTGCGTCATTACTGGGCGATTTGGAACTATAATCGAACAACGACTCATTTTTTTTTTATTTGATTTTTTTAGTATTGGTGTTAGTATTTTATTAGTATTATTAGTATTTTATATAAAGCAAGAACATTAAGATATTCTCAAGACCTTACCTTACTGTGAATTGAATACACCTCTGTTCTGCTCTAGGATATGGTATTGTTTGTCGCTTTCTGCGGTACGAAAACGCATCATAGTCGATGAAATCCGGTTCTTTGCAATGTCCACAAACATCACACCTGAAACCGATGCAGTTAAAATCAACGTTCTGACAGAAGCTGTGTGAATGGTCGGACTTCTTCATGTGCCGTTGTATCGGTCATCATAACACTGACTAAACAAGGTTTGTAACCATCTGCATCACTGGAAACGTACACCGAATATTGAGAGCTAAATTGTTAACGAAAACACGTCGCGCTAATTAAGTTAATTTATAATTCTTCTGCCTTTGCTTTCTTTCTTCATTTGTAAAGCTGTGTTTTATACGCGTCATGTTCTAGTTTAACAGAACGCCGTATGTAATACGCTGCTCTATACAGTGTACAGGCATTACGTGGAGGATTACTTTACGATGGTTACATTATATATAAAATGTATGTTTCGAACTGCCTGACGCCGTGATTATGAGCAACAGTGACACAATTATGAATTTAATATACGGATAAAATATAATATATAATCTGCGAGGTTGAAGTCGAACAATTTAGCTGGAATCCGTTTTACAGTGATACAATGAATTTGTTAATATGAAGAAGTGAAACTCCAGAAGCTGCAGCAGTATTGCAGTTTTATCATACACGCCTCTGTGGCCCTTTATTTATGGCAAGGAACCAATTGCCAAAACGGTACAGTACGGCACAAAACGAAACAACATATACACATAGTAGAATAAAGCTGGGGTCACCTCCTTGGAACGGTAAATTCTAAGCATTGGGGGTTAAAACCAGTTAATGAGCGCTCAACCTCACACTTGGCCCAGCAATATTCATGATACATATAAGTGTAAATAAAATTTAACCTCATAGCATTGCAACTCAAATTAAACAGTAATAAAAGGGAATTAAAACGCATTCAATTTAATTACTATTTTATTACTCAATGGTTGAAAGGAGACCAGAGCAACAGAGTTACAACTTTTTGAGGCACGATGAAATGAAATTACTAACACGCATCAACTACATCCCTTCTTTTTACAAAAAGATTTAAGAATATAGCATCATATAGTTAATATTTGAGATCATCATCGCGCACCTACAGGAAGAAGCAGCAATATTGGGTGTAAAAGATCCAAATTACCTACTTGATTGTTTATGTGACTAATTCAAAATAAATAAAACGAAGCTTAAAAATAAATTGATCAAGAAACTACCATCAGAGAAAGAATCATAAATAATAATTAATAATAATAATAATAAATAATAAATAAAAAAACTGATCGACAACAGACACACAAATCAATGTCATACTTCATGCTGAACATAATTATATGATAAATTGAGGGATATTAAAAAAATATGTATCGATTAAACTTTTGTGAGATTTTACTTGATTGTTTAAATAACTTACAAATACGGAGAACAGGGCTATACGGTTTTTCGCGAGCAAATCGTTCATTTTATGATGTTCATTCATATTTAACAGTGTTAAACATCAAATCGTCAATTAAGATTACCTACTATGCGAATAATGACTCTTAAACACCTCTCATCGACTTTAAAAAGAGACATTATAATATAAATTATACATTAACTCACCGTTGGTGACGTGTTTTCATCCAGTGAGCATGTTGTGCCTTGCACACAATTTATCGATTGGTTCTAGGCACACCTATAGTTTGGTCTTAAATTTGATATAATGAGCTAAATATAATTTTGCATTATAAACCAGACTTTGATTCTGTTATATCCCTCAACTAAAACGACACATAGTTATACTCGTTCCATGAAAGCATGCACATATAAAACATGTCTGTACATATGTTTTAAGCATTAGAGTGAGGTATGTCTTGAAGGCGCGATATTGGGCTGCCGGGTTTTGATGGGAGACGTCAAACTGGTGGTTTCCGGTTAATAACTTGTTTAATTGCCAAATCATTGGTTATAGCACTGTGAAACTAGCATAAAAATGTTTTGCAGGCTCGTCTGATCCGTGTTACGGTTACTGTAACTATAATTAAAAGGTGTACGCTGAATATCTCAAGTTTGGATTGTGATAGTTTGCTGAACGTTTGTCTGTGGGTTGTCTACATGCAGTCCTAAGTTCGGATTGCATTCAGGGTCAGTTTTACAAAGATCAAGATCACTATAATGAGAAACAATGTTCCTTTTTAATATTTTGAGCTTGGATAGATTTATTGCGCTGAAAGGTTTTGAGTTGGTATCTAATACGCAGACACAAATTGGAATTGCATGGGTATTTAAATTAAAGGTCACGGAGTATAACAATTATAAAACTTAATTAATGCTGCTGATGATGACGATGTCAATGAATAAATCCGTAAATACCTACCACCTGCCTGTGACGATAGGCCTTGCGTGGATGTCACTATCAACAACTTGAACATCAATTGGACTGACATCAAATGGGCAAATTTCGTCTTCCCGAGCCTTACGGTTGTAAAACATGTCAATCTTCAGGAAACCCACACCAAAACCGCTTGCTATGACATCGATCGTGCTGTCTCCACGACCCACTGGAAGCTAGAATATCATAAAACGTGCAGGCAATCATTGTTTTGCCTATCCAATATAGTATATTGAATCCTACATCGTCTCACCAAACAGTTTAGTAAAAAGGTTTTGAATTCAATTCATGCATAGATTTATAATTTGTGTAAACTAAATCTACTTGAAGTATCGCCTCTTTAAAATGTTTAAACGGAAATACGCAACATTTGAGTTGATATTCGATACAAGGGTATTAGTTAAAATTTAATTACACATTTAGCACTTCTTCTATTAAATGCCAAGTAAACTTGGTCCGTTAGCGTGTCCACTTCATACAAAACACTTAATAGGTAATTCATATTATTATACCTAATATAAATGCCAAAAGCACAATTTTCACATACCTATATACGATTGCGACACATTTTATAGGTATACTCAAGATGACTTGCCCATGTTAAAAACCCATAGCGTACTACACGTTTGTGTCACATGGAATATCACATACATATAACACGTCATACAACGTCGAGTTTGACATTACGATTTTGAAGGACTGCAATCCGCTGAATCATCTTTTATGACGTGTTTTTTGTATTATACCGAACAAATAAACCATGACTTTTTTATTCAAGAAAATCTGACATGTTTAAAATATTGATAATAACATGTTTAATCGAGTATTAATCTGAATACAACTCGGAACGATAATTGTATCCCTTGTTTGTGTTTTCGAAAAAACCCATTTCTGCAACCTTCACAGTACACAAGCACGTACTCGGGTAAAACAAGGCACACTATGTATTATACATAACGTATCACGCGACGCAGAATTGATAAGAGTAGTAAAAATTGATATTTATTGTTTTTTTTTCTTAATATAATTTACAAAAAACGTACTGCAATTAATGTTTCTATATAATAGAATACACACATGAAGAACGCATACGTAGATGCCTTCTGACGATTCCTAGCGATTTTGAAAACAAAACGTGGTTCTGGTAAGCATGCTCCGCATGCAATAACAAAAATGCTGCACTGTATAGTTTTGTATTGGGTAAGGAATCACTTGTATCTGTTAAAGCAGTGAATTGACGTTAAAATACTCCGACTCTTAAGGTTTATTTAAATTTCAGATTAATTTTACGTTTTGCCTTTTCCTAATATAGTTTTTCGTTTTTCTGTAGTAAGATCCACACGAGGATAACAGTACACAATGCTAACCTGTTACAGTTTATAAATATCACACACTAAAGATGGCAAAACAAGCATCGTCGCTCCGAGAATTATAATATGAACCGATGCAGTTTCGAGGGTTAGCAATACTTTGTATCACTCTCTATGGCGTGTGATTTTTATTTTATTATTCCGAACAAATTAACGGTGGTTTATTCATCCTCTCAAGTCTGCCATCGTTGAAAAATTGTTAATGACACGCGCAATTGTGTTTTATCAGCTGCTCGTTAAGATAATTTTATTTCGTTTTCTTTTGTCGAAAAAATATGTATTTGTCCTTCTGCATACTATTAACCAGGAACAATAATGCGAAACGCTTTCTCAGACAGGCTAGCTCAGGTGATAGGGGGCATCACTACAAATGTGAGGATCGCGGGTTCGTCCGGCACGGTCACAACACTTAGTACTGGTAAACCAGCTTACACAGGATAAGTGTGAATATGTAACGGATTGCCGAAATAATTGTAATATTGTTAATAGGGGCAAAAACACCAAAATTCAACAACTGCGAAACACTTTGCGCGATTTAAAATGTATACATATATATATTGTTGATAAAACATGTAAAACAATACATTCAAATGCACATTCATAAACAATAAACTTATTCATACATAGTTTATACAACAGTATTTAAGGGATCTTATATTGTTTATATACAATACAGCACGCGATATTGTGCAGCATAAATGTACTACTTATAGTATGATTAAAAATCTAGCCACAATATAACTTCCATATGTTTGCTTTTGCTAAATGTGAGGTGGTGATTCTGGTTTTTGGAGTGGCATTATAAAAACCTACAAGTATAAACATGTGTGGTACAAAACGCAAACTTGATATTAAAATAAACATGAACTCGGTAAGAACGAATAAATCAAAATACTCACATTTGGTATTAGAATCTGCATTTGGGAGGTTATACTGTTAATGACGGCGCTCTGTATCCGGCGTCCTTTGTAAATGTCCACTTTGAGATCGAACCCGGTATGTATGATTTGATTAATGCGCTCAGTATACGTCGCGAGGGCTTGCATGGCAATTACAGTTGACTGAATAAAAAAAGTAAGTGACTACCTAAGGCTTGACAAGAAGTCCCGGGACAATGCTAGTTTTCCTTATAATTCACCTACAAAGCAAACTGTTATGTACAATATATTTAACAGATAATAGTATACTATGAGTAAAGTCGTTAAAAATCGAAAAAAGAAATACATTCATGTCTATATGCTCGTTGTTTTTATTTATCATTTTTGTGTTGAATTTGGCTAATGACTTAATGTATATTTACTTTAAATCGTATTGAAGTAATTTGACAGGAACCTAAGCCCGATATCCAGCTTCATGTTCACTGGTGTGATGCGCTTTACTATCTATCAATGTTCACAAAACATCAGCGAATATTATGAAGATTGTCATAATGTCATTGGATTACAGGAACATTACAATTTGTTTATGTACCGGTATACAAATGAAGTGTATTGTCTTGCCTGTGTTAATCGCCAATTTTCTATCAAATTGCTCTGGTCCGTCAACCATGCCGCTATTTTATGGCTAGTTTGAAAGTCCCCAAGTTTCAGGAACGCCAAAAGTGCATATGCCGTAGTTTCCACAGCATAAGCGTCAGCGACGCCGTTTGGTGACCAATATATGCCCCCTGAAAAATAGCCACAGAATTAAATTAATAACATAAACTTGATGAACCTTTCAATTAAAACATAGGCAATTTCAATAAAGGGGCATGAAATGTACAAATACATAAAATATTGCAAGTTCCTTTATATTTTCACCAGCGTAAACATTAATGTATTTCCTAATTGAATTGGGTTGTACAAATTAAAGTTTAAATTTAACGGAAAAGCGAAGAAATTACAAGTTTAGAATGCATTCGGTAAGAACAGCGAGCGATTATAAGCCTGAGAAAAATTCGCACTAAAGTTTCAAATGAACCACGCTCTTGGAAAATAGGGACTTGATGCATGTTCATATTGTCTCGTCCCAGATAAGCTGTCCGCTCAATAGGGACTTGATGCATGTTCATATAAGCTGTCCGCTAAATAGGGACTTGATGCATGTTCATATAGTCTCGTCCCAGATAAGCTGTCCGCTAAATATGGACTTGATGCATGTTCATATAGTCTCGTCCCAGATAAGTTGTCCGCTAAATAGGGACTTGATGCATGTTCATATTGTCTCGTCCCAGATAAGCTGTCCGCTAAATAGGGACTTGATGCATGTTCATATAGTCTCGTCCCAGATAAGCTGTCCGCTCAAGCTTAGGATACTTTCCGCTTTTACAGAATGTTTACGTTTTAAGAAGGTGTATTTTAAAAGACAGTCAAGTCTAGGCGGAAAGTTTGGTCACTGATAAGCCTGTGCGGACCTCACATGCTAATCTGGCACTACATTTAACGAACATGCATTAAGCCCTGTTTTTTTGCTCAATTAAGAAAATTCAATACAACTGACAATATTGTTTCAAAACACCTTATATGTAAATGATAATTACCATAAAGCATAGTCATGCTTGTATAGATAAGTCGCCCCATAACAAAACTATTTAAAATTCCGGCACACTCACGTAGGTCATAAACTAAACTGTAACGTTTTGTATTTGATAGTAAATAAACAAAATCACGTATTTCTGCAAAGACTAGCGAATTAAAAATATACACAGGTTTGATAACATTTCTGTTCATAATTGGTTAAGCAAATACTTAGTTTCGTTAACAAAAATCACATGCTGCTGTACTAAGTGATCTAAGCCGTTTTCCATTTCTTTCATTTGCAAATACACATTCATAACATGTGCAGTCCGCACAGGCTAATCCGGGACGACNTTTCAGTGGTTGTGCCAGTATAATATATTAATTGCTAATCTTAATTCTAATTTCTGTGTATCTGTCCAATATATAGATTTCGGGACCACATACAATATAAAACTGTCATTACTCATCTAAAGCTATAAAAAAAAAGTATTTCAAACGAATCCGTTATGCATTCAAATGTCTATATTTTGCAATCTCGATACGTATGCGATACGTATAATATATCACGGTATCGTATGGTTGCGTTCTTGATATTTGTAATGCTTCACATTATGTTAATTTGTTTCCGTTATATGTATTGCATATGTCATAAACAGATATAATACAGTTTATTTATTACTTTATAAATACTATTTCTTTTTATAGCTATATGTACTTTAAAATTGAATAGTGCCCTTAGCATATATTTATGACCAAATAAAACTACCTAACTACCAATATATATTCATACCTGCTTTGCTCCGCCTTAAGTCATATAGGTCGTTCCGATATTCATTCTTTTTTGAACTATTTGAAAAAGCTAGTGCATACGTTGAAATTGCACTGAGAAAGAGGTTGTTCTTTCTTACTGTCGCTGGCACGGATTCAAGGGCAGCTATTGCTCGGCTTATGGAGCTTTGAACCTCCTAAAAATGATCAGTTAATTGAATATTTGAATTAATTTACACATTTTGACAGCAAACACACACATGATTTAAACAGTTCCCAAAGCTTTATGTGCTAATTACTAATTGGACATAGAAGAAGTTATTAAAACAGTTCATTATGTACAAAGAACATCTAAACAGTATGTCAACAGAATACGCAGTTGTCGTTGTATAATATTTCAATAACTTACCTCAGTGTACTGCGAACATTCGTGCAAGGACGTCAGAACAAACGCTGTCAATGATGGATCTGCTTTTCTATCGCTATGTCCAATGACGCCCTTTGTAACGATTGTTCCGAAAATACGGAATAATATATTAAATAATTCCACGAATGATCATATTAGCGTAGTCGAGCGGGTATCAAGTTGTTCTAAATATTTTACTTAATGTCGATTTGCGATCCAAATAATACAATTCCTACACAACCAAAATGAAAGTCGGGAAGCAAAACCACTGTCTTAAAGAAATAAAAAAAAAATCATTTTTTTCATAACAATGTGGAAATCAATGAACTTTTCAAAATACAATCTGACTTAAGGCTTCAAGTTAATGCCAGGAGGCAATAAGAGTTATGATAGTATTCATATTATACATACCGTATTAAAATATTTAAATAGACAGCCAGTCTAAAATGCATTTATAATTTTAAAATTCAAGCGCCATTTACATTAAAATGAAACTATATCAAGTGATACAATGTAAGGTCCACGGATGGGGGTGTAAAATTACAAGTCCCTTTAACAATGTATTTCATATTAGTAAAACGTGTGATCAAATGGCTCATTAATAAACACGTTATATTAAATTTTGAATTTAATATAACATTATAAACTCTAATTTACAAATACGTTAGTCTGGTACTGTTAGCAATGCGAAAAACTGCATCTACCTGCATTTCAGTGCGAGCAACAGGTGAATTGTCCTGGTAAAACAAATATCCCTCCAAATTGTTCTTTGCAATGTATTGTATCGAATCGTACAATTTGAGATTTGAGGCATCAAGTTGTCTCAGTTGACAACATACTTTAACAACGAATGCCGTTAACCTACAATGGCGAATACAGTATTGTAAACGTTAAACCGAAATCAGTATTGCCTCGCAAAAACACAATCTATGAAAAAAAGTCCAATGGGACTATGAGTACGAACAGTATTTCAGTCCATCCAGCAAATCATCATTAATGTTATTCAACTTGTATCGCTGCACATGGGACTGCATAGTGTTTGATAAAAAGCCATGCAACAATATTTGTTTTATGTGAACCTATCTATAAATTTACAAATCACATAACGTTTAAAATAATGTTTCTTTTTACCACAAACTGGTTGGATGGCTTTTCTGAGCGGNTTTTGCCCAGTTTTGTCAGAACACGCCACAATTATGTTGCCAATTTCTTTTAAACTATGGTTACTTAATTTTGTTTCAGTGTTTGTGCCAGTATAATATATTAATTGCTAATCTTAATTCTAATTTCTATGTATCTGTCCAATATATAGATTTCGGGACCACATACAATATAAAACTTTCATTACTCATCTTAAGCTATCAAAAAACAGTATTTCAAACGAATCCGTTATGTATTCAAATGTCTTTATTTTGCAATCTCGATACGTATATGATACGTATAAGATATCACTGTATCGTATGGTTGCGTTCTTCATATTTGTAATGCTTAACATTATGTTAATTTGTTTCCGTTAGATGTATTGCATATGTCATAAACAGATATAATACAGTTTATTTATTACTTCCTCATACATTAAATACGAGTCCGAAATATAAATACTATTTCTTTTTATAGCTATATGTACTTTAAAATTGAATAGTGCCCTTAGCATATATTTATGACCAAAAAAAACTACCTAACTACCAATATATATTCATACCTGCTTTTCTCCGCCTTAAGTCATATAGGTCGTTCCGATATTCATTCTTTTTTTAACTATTTGAAAAAGCCAGTGCATACGTTGAAATTGCACTGAGAAAGAGGTTGTTCTTTCTTTCTGCCGCTGGCACGGATTCAAGGGCAGCTATTGCTCGGCTTATGGAGCTTTGAACCTCCTGAAAATGATCAGTTAATTGAATATTTGAATTAATTTACACATGTTGACAGCAAACACACACATGATTTAAACAGTTCCCAAAGCTTTATGTGCTAATTACTAATTGGACATGGAAGAAGTTATTAAAACAGTTCATTATGTACAAAGAACATCTATACAGTATTTCAACAGAATACGCAGTTGTCGTTGTATAATATTTCAATAACTTACCTCAGTGTTCTGCGAACATTCGTGCAAGGACGTCAGAACAAACGCTGTAAGTGATGGATCTGCTTTTCTATCGCTATGTCCAATGACGCCCTATGTAACGATTGTTCCGAAAATACGGAATAATATATTAAATAAGTCCACAAATGATCATATTAGCGTAGTCGAGCGGGTATCAAGTTGCTCTTAATATCTTACCTAATGTCGCTTTGAGATCCAAATAATACAATTCCTACACAACCAAAATAAAAAACGGGAAGCAAAACCACTCCCTTAAAGAAATAAAAAAAAATATCAATGTTTTTATAACAATGTGGAAATCAATGAACTTTTCAAAATACAATCTAGTTGACTTAAGGCTTCAAGCTAATGCCAGGAGGCAATAAGAGTTATGATAGTTTTTCTAGTATACATACCGTATTAAAATATTTAAATAGACAGCCAGTCTAAAATGCATTTATATTTTAAAATTCAAGCGCCATTTACATTAAAATTACACTATATCAAGTGATACAATGTAAGGCCCACGGATGGGGGTATAAAATTACAAGTCCCTTTAACAATGTATTTCATATTAGTAAAACGTGTGATCAAATGGCTCATTAATAAACACGTTATATTAAATTTTGAATTTAATATAACATTATAAACTTTTATTTAGAAATACTTTAGTCTGGTACTGTTAGCAATGCGAAAAACTTCATCTACCTGCATTTCAGTGCGAGCAACAGGTGAATTGTCCTGGTAAAACAAATACCCCTCCAAATTGTTCTTTGCAATGTATTGTATCGAATCGTACAGTTTGAGATTTGAGGCATCAAGTTGTTCCAGTTGACAACAAACTTTAACAACGAATGCCGTTAACCTACAATGGCGAATGCAGTATTGTAAACGTTAAACCGTGACTGCATAGTGTTTTATACAAAGCCATGCAACAATATTTGTTTTATGTGAACCTTTTTATAAATTTACAAAGCACATAACCATAAAAATAATTTTTCTTTTTACCACAAACTGGTTGGATGGCTTTTCTGAGCGGCATAAAAACCATCGTTTTTTTTAAACATCGATAACGCACGTGCAATGCCTGAAGCAAACGCAGATTATTTGAACAAGATACTCGTTGCCGGTTAATTTATAAATGTGTTTTTTCATACATAACCACATGTAAATCGAGAAGTACGCTTGTTATTTACACAAAATTAAAAAACGTTGTCAACATAAATAGCCTAAATGACCATCACATGTGAATAAAATCACATCAAAATCGAAATAAGTGCATCCTTATACTTATTACTTGTTCAATACAAAACATTGATTTCGGCTTATTTTTCCTCTTTATTAAAATAGTATGCAGCAAATAAAACATTCGTCTATATACAACGGTATAGAACGTTTATTGTTACTGATAACAGTACACACAAACTTACAAAACATGTCACGTATGTTAGAATGGATCCTGAACAAGCATGACTTAAATATTTATATTGCTTTAATAATAATTTTGTATTGTGAATTCAATTTTGGTCATAAAACGTTTTGATTAAACAGTCACAATAAGCTCCAATAACTCCTCTATATAACACACCATTTCTCATATATTTAAATCCATATTCCTCTTGCTGCGCTGTCATCGTCCTTGTCTTTTGAAGAAAGTAAATTCCGTACACAATGGGCGCTGTATAGATCATGGTTTGCTCCCCATCACCAATGGGTTCGTGAAACATCTTGCCTACGCCCTCCAGTACGCAAGCAACGGGTTCCCCCATCAAACCACCTAGTAATTGGGTTATAAACATGTTTTAAAGCATCCATAGTGATATTCAAAAGCATATTACGTACATAATGCCCATGAGTGGGCATTAGAGATTATTTTGACCAAAGAATAGAGTAGCTGGTCACTACCGGTCAAAACACAGATTTAAAAACATATATCGCGCGTTTTAAATAAATATTGAGCGAGTTTAAACATCGTACGAATCTTAATTACAACATGACAAATGCTTATTTGGCGAAAGAAGGTCATAACGACGAAGGATGAGATGAAAATGTACAAAATAACTACTTCATCTAAAATGTATTTTAAAAATCTACAAAAACATTCATTTTAATGCCGATTTGTAATTACTTGAAATATATGCATTTGCAGTAGCGGTTCCGTCCAAAGACGTAAGGGGAAATGGTATTTCAACTTTTATATTCACGTACGGTGGGTAACCATCTAGATGCACTAAAACAGTAAGAAATGTTGCTTCAAACAAATTAAATAAAATACATGATTATATATTACGAATAGAAATTATAGATACATTCTGCCGACGTTACAAAAAAGACTACAGATGGATATATGATCTAGATATCAAACATAAGTTTTTTTTTTTCTTATCGTTTATAAATAGCGATGAAAAGTTGCTGGATAGTTATGGAAATATATATGCGAATTATTTCTATACAGTCTCTTTCTGTTCTTATATTTAACACATATATTTATCGAGACTGATTTGTGAATTCATATGGTATTTCAATTTGAATTTAACTGCAATCCGATAAATATCAGTTATAATCGAAAGTTTCCCAAGCCAGATAAATAATAATGTATCACATGAAAGACATAAATATAAACAGTCACATATACCAATGACGTCCTGATTGGCTACAAATAAATAAAGTTTGAACATCAGAACGAATGGTTTACCTAAACTTTTTACTTCTGGACCTCGATTGCAGTTTTCCATTTGGTTATTTGGATCAAGACATACTGTGAAGTTCATTTTTTCTAGAATACCCTCATTCTGGAAATAAAATGCGTGAAATTAATATATAGCATACCTAAAAATGTGTCGGGGTCCTAATGTTAGGTCCCTGAACTGAGCTGTTAACGGTTGGAATCAATTTATCAGAACTTTGTCCCATTTTGTATTGACACATCAGATTAGTAATTACAAGAGAAACTTAAGGCACAATACGTTATATATGTATAGTTGCGACAATTATTTATCAATATTAATATTAAAATAATAAAACCAAAACTTAACACTAGTTGCTGGTCCTCATGGTGGGCCACTAACCAAGACCCATATCTCTGATTTGTTTAGAAGCAGAATAATGCATCGTATAAATACTTTATTGCATAACTAGATTAAGGTATATGATCAAGCACATATGTGTGTGA
Source organism: Dreissena rostriformis (assembly GCA_007657795.1). Classification (NCBI taxonomy): domain Eukaryota; kingdom Metazoa; phylum Mollusca; class Bivalvia; order Myida; family Dreissenidae; genus Dreissena; species Dreissena rostriformis. Next base: position 138,126 of record VMBQ01008534.1, read on the forward strand.
CTACAACAGATATTCTCATAAAACTTAACACACCTGCTCGTTATAATTATTTTTATTGAATCCTAAATGTGTATTATTATGATACACTACTGAGCAAAATCATACAATTGTGTAGACTTGATAGTTTAACGGTTTGTGTCGAAGTCGATATCTAAATCACTACAACCATTCTCCTCTAGAACCCTCACACATTACAGTTAACTTGCAATTTATCAGAAATGTTCCAAATTGTGTACTTATAATGTAAAGTGTATGACTGTTTTAAGATTGGTTCACGTTACTAATAGTTTTATCATTCTGCATATGGTGTCTTTCTACATCCGAACATTATAGGGGTTTTAATTCTAAATATATAATTAAGGACTGTGATCCACACATATCTATATGTCTCAAACAATCTGAAAACCTACGATCTGCTTCAAATAAGATGAACAAATTGTATAATATATACTTTAAGCAAGAAATACTACCACAACGAGAAGTTGTTTTTCCACAATGTCTGCCGCAGGTGCGTTCTCGTTCGTCACAAACGCCGACACATTGATTGGATAAGTTCCCGCTTCCAGTGGTATTATGGGAAACGTCAGAGTCCTTGCGCTGTTCGGAGGCTTAAAGTCAGATTGTTTTATTCCATATGTTCATTCATTTAGCGCGAATAAAGCCCACTATACATGCATTAAACATACTGTGAAACTGCTTCTTCTTGATTTACATAACAATAATGGGGATTGTGTTCTATATGATGTTAGGTTCTGGAATTCTGTCAACAAGAAGGGTTATTGTAATACCTATATATATATCATTTCGTAAAAGGCTGTAATTGTCTTGATATGGTGTATTTTTGTAAATTAACAATAAAGTTGTTATATAACAAATAAATTGAATAATTATTATATTGCATTTATTTTTCTATTTTGATAGTGCGGATAATTCTTATTTACACGCGGTATTTGTGATCATTTCTGGCTTAACTTATGCGATTAAACAGACCATCAACCGGTTTAAATACCAATGCATTGCATTGGCCGTTTCATGGCGGTGACCAAAGCGCTTATCATTGTTTTGTGTTTTATGTTATACATATACTGTCCAGTACTGTGTAGCATATTTAGAACTTTGCGTAAATGAACGACTTCCGCATGTTTCAAGAATTTCTCCCGCTTAAATATATCTGAAGTTTCATTTTTTCTATATCTACAGGCATTAAGGAGACAAAGGCTACGGTCAGTTATGTTTGTTATCTCAATATAACCGCTCACAAGTTCTATGCAATGTTTGCTTAGATTTCTATACCTTTCAAAGAAGCAAATATGTATGCATATTTAACAATATGTGTATATGTATTGCGTGAATGTATATGAAATTAATAATCTGTTTCAGTTTTTTGACATGAACTTTATTATTGGTCACGCAGACGTACGCTTTGTTCTCAAAATAAAGATGCAGTGTGCGTTTCTTATGCTGATGACATCAACATGCAGCAACACATATTGGGGATGAATAAAAAATGTTTGCAACGGACACAACAGGTCTATGCTACTCACCACGGTAATAAGCTGCGGTTGCGATTGTTCGCCAGGAGAGGCACCGTTGCACAATCCGCTTACGCCATTCATATAGACACGCGCCTATAATTGTCACAATTTAATGAAGTGCATTGTCATTAACAAGTATTTAGCGTATGACTGACTGTTTGAGCAGTCTATATGAGGGATTAAGGACTATCAAACATAATATGGGACGTTTTAAGAAGTGTCTTATTCGGCGTCATTTGGCATATTGCACATTTAAATGCTAGCTTTAATGTATGCTAGCCTCTTGTATAATTTTAGCTAGTAAATAGGTACACTGATCATGCGGATAAAACAATATAACTCCGATTGATATTTATTGATTTGTGTTGGACACTATAATCCCTACTTTGTCGCGTACCATACATAACAAAACAAATTAAAGACTCACGATTGAACAAACGGACTATACTTAAATTTATCCCATTATACAATTGCATTATTCTTTTATTAACTTTCTTCTTTAATTTAAGAATAAATAATTATATTTGCATAGTTTCCTAATCATTTAGGCAACACTTTAATGGAAAACAGTATCTGTACTCAAATGTCCTCATCATATTTAACATAATACCCAACGCATAAGGAAAGAATACATTAACAGTTTGCGTTAAAGTACTTACATGTTGTTCTTTTTCAATATTATTGAACACTGTCACTTTCACGTTGAAAAGTTCCTTTTGTGTTACTTTGTATGGCAGATCTACTTGAATAAAATACTCTTTAAAGGCTTTGACTTCTTTTGGAACTGCGATGCAAACACCGGTGGTTTCAGATATAGCTTTATAAAAATGAAAGAAATATGTATACCATTGTATCACTGACCTGTCATTGGAATATAAAGCAGCATGGGGCATCCTTAAACACTTTTTTAAAGGATGTAACATTATGGTAGTGATTGTTATCAATCAAAACTTACTTTTATTTTGCACACAAGTTTGCCAGATGGCGTTCAACAGTTCAACATTGCAAATGTAAATGTTAAAATAAATACAAACGGAATGCCGGAACAAGAACAATCTGACGTTATCCGTTTTATTATGCGACATATAAAACTATAAAGTTTGAAAAGTTACCTATGGCTTGAATTGACCATTCAGTTATAGAATCTCTGTAATACAGGAAAGTGGTAAAGCCCTGATCACTGAAACCAAACGCCAATTGATTTATCTTTTACATTTTCATAATGTTATACTTTTTAATAAAAATGAATCACCATTAGCAAGTACATGAGATCATTCTGAATTACCTCGAATGCCGCTCTCAATCTTGGGTTGATTGAAATAAACATAAATACAACAACTGAGCTATTGCTGCAGGTGTTGTCTTTTCGAAAGAAAAATTTAAATAAGAGCAAATTTAAACAGTCTGTTCTGTCATATCATGGGTCACAATAAGACAACATTTACTTGTAAAGCTTTGCCGTTTGACATCATTATGTATACACAACCGTTTTAAGACAATACTTATTTTGTTGCTCATATTTTGGAGACATTTTACCTAATCAAGTGTTCTTCAAAAAAGAACGACGTTTCGAAGCGTTTACGAATTTTCATGTAATATCCAGCTTCTCTGAACATGTCGGTGTCCAGTTCATACTGATCTTGGCGACTAAAGACCGATCTGCTGCGTGCAACCTCTGAATCTGTTAATATGGTTAAACATAATGTATAAATATAACTAATGTAATCAAGTTGTATCAGAAGGGGATACATATTTCGTTAATAGCTAATGATAAAATATAACATTTCTGCAATGAAATAACAGCAGTGAAAAGAAGAAAAATGTTCTTTTCACCGGTTAAAAGAACACATTTTCGGAATTCCTTTTTCTATTTTTAGATTATCATATCAAGATGTACTTCCCTTATTTATATCCTTGTTTATATTTTTTCTATGATCACGAGTGAAATAAAATCGATATTCCACAGAATCCAAAAAAAAAATCTTTTAATTTTATGCTTTTCTTTACCGTTTATTTACATTGTAAAAGAGTTTAACTGAAGAATTTCCCTGGAATAATGACGTTATTTCGTCAACAAAATGACGTCATTTCAATATATTGAGGCACGCCACGGGAGAGAGGGTCACTTTTCAGCGAAGGGGAAATTATTTTTAATTATTTTCTTGAAAAAGGGGCATAAAAGAAACAGAAAATTTGCAGCCACGAATGTTATTTTTCTATGCTCACGAGTGAAATAATAAACGATCTTACATTGACATGAACAAATTTTCTGTCTCAATACATTGAAATGTAATGACGTAATTTTGTTGACGAAATAACGTCATTATTCCAGGAAAATTCTTCAGTTAAACTGTGAGTGAACATTGTCTAATGGGGAAAATGGAAATTGTACATTTCTTTGAGAATGTTCTTTTCTTTCTTATTGTCAATATTGTGATGAGAAAAAAACATATGTAAAATGATATTTTAAATCAACCAATGTAGATGAAAAATGAAGATACTTAAACTATAAACACACATCCACAAAAAACATATATTACCACATGTAAACACTGGTCAAGTAAGCACGTTCAGTTCCATTAACTAGTACATGGTAAAATTATTGTTCTATCGTCCAAATTCGTTTATTTTAGCTTGAACTTGTCGGAATCATCAGGTTTGATTTAAATACTACAGACTAATATTCCTGACACAAACACGTAGTGGTTTGGTTTGAAGAAGGTATAATAAACGCGTCCCTGACCAAACTATAGGTTATAGTTTATTTCTGCTGACAATGTTCAGTTCAATTAACAAAATCTTATTCATAATTTAAAGTCGTGGTATAAAAATGTTAATACAAACAAAACTTATGTATACCGTGAATATTTCTTCGCTGTTGGTTCCACCCCCAGCACCACAACCGAGGTCGTGAGCTTCCATTTCCTTCAAGATCTACAAATGACTATAATGATGAGCTCTTACATAGATATAATAAATATGTTGTCAAAGATATGATAATGAAATCTTCACCGATATTCTTATATATTTCTATGTTATGCCATCGATTGGCTTTGATCAATTGCCAATGATTCAAGATTCTGGCACACAACAATTTGATCGACGACTGTGTTATGCATCGTATCAATAATCACAACCGGACTGTCAGCTCTTTTCTAGACCGTATGAGTATGTGAATGAAGACCATTTTTACAATAACATCTGAATATAGAAGACAACATGCCACATTTGACAAATAATATAAATAAATCAACTGTCACACTAAAGTCCTTGATCAAAGTTTCAAAATGACCATTAACGGAACAAGATAGCAATAGTCCCGTGTTGTATAGTCATATTTTATGAGTTTTCGGGAATAAATAATCAAATAACTCCAACATGAGAGAGGATTAACTGTCACTTTACTATATCTCATATATATATATTTAATATGTTATCAGTATACGGTTTTAGTCAGAGTGAATTATNCCAACATGAGAGAGGATTAACTGTCACTTTACTATATCCCATATATATATTTAATATGTTATCAGTATACGGTTTTAGTCAGAGTAAATTATAAGCTCGCATTGATTCATGTACAGCCATAATAGAACATATACCGGTGATTGTATGTTTTAATTAATCTTTCATCACTGCAGACTTTCAATTGACAATCTTGTTTAGTGCGATATTCCTTCATTTGAAGAGACATCGCGTAAAATACGTGTCGTTCATTGGAACGTTTTTCTATTGACCGCATATGATGAACTATAAAAACAAAATCAAAAGGCAGGCATACGATTTAATCAGGTTTTTGTTACATCAATACATGCACCATAATGTCTGTGCATGGTTATTTGATAATTATTTATTGCAACCCAAACGTCAGCATTAGGCGTCATTACCTTATCTTCCGTTAAAACGTTTTTGTTGTTCAATAGCAGCAACGCCTTGTCGATGATGTTGAATCCCACCCACATTCCGGATGGACCAGTGACAGTAAGTCTAGAGGTATCACCTGGATACACCTCGAGTTTCTCCGGATGGAGCTCTAGCTGTATTGTCAGAACAGTATTATATGGTCGATATTTAACTGTTTTGTGTAATTATACGTAAGCCAACGATACAGCTTTCTGTATAGTTCGGCTAAAAGGTTGAGGTAAGACACGGGCATCGCAAAGTAAATCGTTTGTTGCTGCTAGTTATTTCTTCTAATAAGAGGAACCACAGTTTATTGGAAATAAACTGTCGCGTTAAATAGTTTTTAAACGATAATCGATAAATTTATAATAATAATAGTAAATAATTAAAAGAGTGCTTATATTTTAAACTAAATGTTATTTTAAATAATCAACATAGCGCTTTGCCACAGACAATTTTGCGAGTTATTGCTCTAACCTTGAACGAACTTGTAACTAGATTTTTAATACTCGAGATGTTTTTATTGAACTAAAGTTGAAGAGGTTCGAAGGACACATATACCGCAGAACATGGTGCGAGTAATTTCTCCGGCCTTCAATTTAACGCAGCCAGGCTTCTCATACGCTAGAATTGTTTGGTAATTCAACTGTATTTAAAGAGGTATTTCGAAGGACATATGTTTTTATCTGAGATGACCAGAACTGTTCAACTGTATCGACAAAATACCCCACTATACATCTGAACAGTAAGTGTAATCGGCATTATGTACATTAAACGGGTATCGAATAAGTAGTTAACACGACACAACTAGTTATCGAGAGTGTTTGAGAGCCCACCAATTGTATTTATTTCGACAACACATGTCAAAAACCATTACTTCTCTCATCTCATTGGAGAAATATGTCATGCAATAACTCTTATTTGGAAGCAAACTCGATGATTAATGGAACGCAAACAAAACAATTAGGAAACATTATAATGCAAAAAGCAAAACAGTTTACAAGATGGTAGATAATCGTCTCCTTTAAAAATTATCGGGCGAAAATAGTCGCACGTTTTTAGTCCGTGTACGTATGCAACGAGAAGTGGCGTTTACATAAAAAATGAACAAGCAGTCAAAAGGACATACACTCGTTCCAGTACCATGGTTGAATTTCACTTGAATTTTAAAAACATTAAGTATGCTTGTGAATTGAATATTTCAAATTTATTAAAACGAGTATTTCAATTACAAGAAGGGAAATTCAAGATTCTATGTTCGAATGGAATTTAATTCAATTATAGATACAAACGTGCATATGTTTTGCAAACAGATTGTTGTTATTTTCGCAATTGAGTTCACAAACCAACTTACCTGTTCTCGACATTTTGCATCTACATAAAACATAGACGAGTCTGCTACTAGTTGTGCGTTGTGCACATAAAAAGCAAATACTCGGCCAACGGATGACACCTTGTCCACAACATCCTGTTCCAACTTAAAAGAGGTATTCTTGGAAGGGGAAAAGTACTTTGTCTTCACAATCTTACCGCGAGATGTTATCTGCAGTAAGAATGAATATATGTGTTGAAGAGTACGATATGAGATGTAAATCGTGTAACTTAATGTTAGAAAGACAGCAAGAACTGCCACTCTAAACGTCTGAACTTATTGTGTTATTTAAGCACAACTCAACGAGATACAATTGTATGTGATTGCCATTTGATAAACTGTATGTATGGAATATAATATAAATATAACAATCCTGGTAAAACCCTAACATGAAAATGATTTGAAATCCGAAGTTTCATTTAAAAGTTCAATTTAATAAATGTAATTTAATTCGCTATGTATTTTGTTAGTAACCGTGAAGTATGCAAGTTAACTTCTGAAACATTCATATAGAAAGTTTAACGCTTATTATAGACAATTATGTCACATAACATATGAACAAAATGAAAATCAAATCGCATCAGCAGATCATCCTTAACCCCAGCTCGTGATCCTTTGTTTCCGGCATTTAACCAATTGGTACACATTTCACAAATGTCGTACAAAAATACCAATTAATCACTACCTTGGGAAGGTAAATGCAAACGTAGTCATGTGAGTTTAAATTGATTTTAGGGCGCATTTATCGCAAACTTGGTACATATTTATGAATAACATATTAAGTATAAAAAGTCGGAAAAAGAAAGCACAACCATGCAAATACGAACCAGCACTAGTATGCCTGAATATTGGGCTATTTGGTTCATGTTGATATCTGTGTTGGCTTGAATGAACGAGTCGCCTTCCTAACGGGAAAACATACACAAACTTTACTCGTTATACTCAATTTGGATATAACAAAAAAATAACAAAAACGTGCTTCACTGATTATTGACGCTGGCACAAAAAAAAATTATTGAAAAGTGACAAACAGAAAAAAGGATGAATGATTAGAGATATTATTCTGCAAACTTACTCTTTCTATTTTCTCGACGACAATCTGACTGTCTCCCGTATATGGCTGAAGGATCAGTTCTTTTGCACAATTTTCAAACGCTGGAGCATATACCTAAAGTTAACATGTTAAACCATTTATTAAACCAATGCGATTATATTCTCTCGTATACTCACGGTGTGTCATGCCTTTTTTGCGATAATATGTAGCGGACAATAAAGTTTTATGATCGTATACACAAAATAAAAGTCGTAAAAGCGATAAATTCATCCTTGTTAACCCTACTAATTCTCGATTGACAAAGAAAAATAATTTATAGAAAACAAAAAAGACAAATTTCTGTATTGGTTAGGTTAAAACACATATCGGATTATATTTGAATGAAATAAAACCTTGTCCACACATGAGTTCGCTTTCCTCGAACCTTGACCATTGTTAACAAAGGCAACTCACACTCCAGAAATATCATGACATAAAGTATGCTTTGTACGGATAGGTTATTATCAATACAATAGGTGACAATGTATGTTCATTTTATTAAATGCCCACACCTCGAAGAGACAAAATAAATAATTGCAAACATGCCTCGCAATGAGTGAACTCTTGAAAGAGAATGTCACAATATCAGGGATTGTTCTTATTTGGGAACATAAAACCATTGTATATAACCCGTTTGATTTTGTTGCAATAACTTTAGTAAAAAACTATTTTTTTTACCAATAATTGTATTGATACACTCTCGAGCTCCTTCCGGGATAGAACCAATATTAGGTGTCAATATCATGAGTGTAATACACCCACGATTTGGATCGACACCTGGTTGCTATGGGTACTCCATATAAACTACGTCAGTGCGACCTTTGTAGTAATTAGATGTGACATAGGTTGTTTGGCCACTGTTTTTTATCTATAAATGAGTGTGTAATGATTTGGGGACAGTGGTCCAGTGGTAGGATGCTGGTATAGGGATCGAGAGGTCCCTGGTTCGAATCCCACTCGGGGCACTGGATTTTACTGAGCAAAAAATTAATCCCACGCTTGCTCCTCTCCACCCAGGTGTATAAATGGGTACCTGTGAGGGAAATAAGTCAATGTGCCGTGGCTGCCTGGTGCGCCATATGTTAACGGACGACTTAAATCCCAGTGATCGAAGTCGGCTGAAGATGCATATCGACGCACACTATAAACCGCAACTTTAACTTTTAACTTTATGATTTTTTAGAATCGCCCACATAATTGTTCCATAACATTTTATTCAATAGAGGTTGGAAGAGCATTTGGAGAGTTGTTTTGTTTTTGTTTCTGTTATATATTATTTTGGCACTTATGTCTTAAAATTAAGTATTGTCATTTGTTTTTATACGACCTACAAAAAATTAAACAAAGGCTCTCGTTTAATTATTTATTTTTAATTGTACAAGATTTGAAAATTGTGCAAAAGAACTGGCAATATTTAGACGTTAGTTAATACTATGTTTTTTAGTTTGCAAAGCATTTATACTTTTCAAACCCTGTAATGGTTTAATAAATGACCAACTAATGATGCAAAAAAATCAAATACAAATAACACGTATATATTATGTAAAAAACAATATATTATGAACTTGAAATACTGATTTTACGAATGTTTATAAGACGCACAGCTGAGCTTGATTGCTTTTAGTTTTCAAAAATTTAATTGACGCGGACGAACCTGTATTATCCTCCGCCCCAAGTTCTGGATAAAAGGCGGGATATGAGCCAGATAATGACCATCGCCGTTCGTCCGATGTTGTTCTTGACGTCTTCCGTCGATCATGAGATTAAACAGCTCGCGAACTGCCGGTTTACCATTAGCGTGTAGCATGGTAATCTACAGATTATAATTATTTTAATATTTAGTATTCTCTTTAAACGAATCATTTCACACTTGTCCTTAATACAAATCTGGTTTGAACGTGTAATATGTTTAAATGGAAAACAATGAATCCCCTTTAAATTTCGCGCAGACGTCAACGTTTCGAGGCTGACGCCAAATGTCGAAACCAACCCAAATATCGCATCCCCCGCTGACACTATAGGTCAAATCTATAACGCTAAGTTTCGCAACAAATCGACCTGACGCTAAACCTCGCATAATCGTGATATGTATCAAACTCTTTTATCTCTGCGCTTCCGAAGTATTACTGGCATGATAATAAAAGGTTTCCAAAAACAATTTCGTTCTAATAAGAAGACACGGCTTTACTATGGTAGTTGTTAAAGGTCTGAAGGTGTGTATAAACATGTATGTTTCGCGAAAGCATTGAAAGCACAACTGCAAAACAGTATATTGGAAATACACACATTATTTAATTGTGCATGTTTGAGTAAAAGTAAACCGCTACAAAATCGTCAAGACATGCATTTAAACGCTTAAGAGATACACAACCCCATACAGTTTCTTATCAAATCATCCTCATGCATTTTAGAAAGATGCCGGACTAATTGTAAAAATTACAAATTGCATTGCTCGGCTGTGTGTATATATAAATATATATTACATCTAGCTAATATAACGGTCAGTCCCAAATGATGCTTACTAAACATGTATTTTTTTAGTATTAATTTATTAGTAAATAATGCCGTCTTATCAATTATTTTGAAACTAATTGAAACTAACACAGCGTTGCATAGTCGATTTTGTATCAGAAGCCTGAGTGGTCCAGTGGTAGCGCGTTAGCTTTTGCTATTTCCACTTGCGGTTTGGAATCCCGGTGAGGGAAAACTGTTTTGCTCAACGTTTTAATTACTTTTACGATTATATAAGACTATACCTAATAAAATAGCCTTGAAAGTATGCAATATTTATTGACATTTGTTTTTCAAAAATACAAAACAATGACCGGGTCCTTNCATTTTGGGTTTTAACAAAAGTGATTGAATTGTAGAATACTCAGTCTATTGCCATTCCATGCACACATTTTCTAAGGTACAGCATGGATTAAAAAAACACCCATACAAAATGCGTACATTTTGCAATATTAATCCCTCTGCAATATTATAATGTAATTTTACTGTAAAAAAGATCCGAAAATGGCTATTAACAACCAAATTTGTACTTTTATTTTGTCATTGACAGGCTCAATCACTTTTAATACATCAGAAATGAACTCAGCATACCTTAAAACCCCTAAAAAGACACCTCACATGCCATATTCAGTGAAAAGTAAAAAAGTATAAATTTTCAATTTAGCGACCGGCGGCCATTTTGGATTTATGCAAATTTGGCAAGATTCCCAAATTTGCCAAGGTGGCAAATCCTCTTAAATCTATAATATACCTCTATAGACTACGACACCAAAATATTGCCCCATTGTACTCTTCATGTCTAGGTTCCATATTAAGCAAAGAAGGAAACCGACTCGACTACGAGCGGTTATCTACAGTAAGAACGTGCCCACATTTATAGCATAGATCTCGTAGATTTACAAAAAGTGCCAAATACAAGCGCGTTACTGTTCTTCAGTTGATTAGAAGCAAACATTACCATACAAGAACTTTACATTCTTGACGTTTTATAAACACTTAAATGTTCTGTGAATAGCTCTGGACCAAGTGTGATATTAGGAGCCGCGTAGAACTGTTTAAAACCCCAAGACTTCGTATTGACCGCTCCGAGCTTGTTGAATTCATTATTATTTTTTTTTGTATTTGTGTGTCGTTTTTAGTGAATTTGTGTTGTATCTTACTGCTTGGCAATGATTTTGTCAGACTCAAAGAACCACATGGTATAATGGGATTTCTCTTCTGCTGCTTTAGCTGACATTTCATTTTTTTTAAATATTACTTTAGCATTTATTCTTTAGATGAAATTGCATTCAAATGCAATGTGTAGAACTGGATTCTTGCAACTATGTTGTGAATTTACCTGTCCTGGTGGAAAAATAGTTATGTTAATTGTTTGCTTAATATTAAATGCATTTTTAAGTATTCGATACGTAAACTAACATGAATACGATGGCTTTTGTTAAGGCGAGTGTCCAATCGCCATAAAATTAGACACGGACCAAAAGTAAATGACAAACATCAATACCAATAAATAACGCTGAGATCAAAACACAACAGCAGATGCCCAGATGTCAACACAAAACGTTTAAGTGTTAATAGAGATACATAAACCATTGGTCAAACAATGAAATACTAACCAGCGTAAGTATACCCGTGTATTGAGAAATTTCCGCCATGTTGATGTCTGTGAAGGCTCGAATGAATGAGGAACCTTCCTAGGATTGAAAGATGCACATGCATATAAAAACTTGACGTTTGAAATTGCATATATTCGAAAACTTATTTCAGATGATTGCAAGCTGACACGTGACACTTTGAGAAAAATGTTGTTCTTTAAAGTATTATTAGAACTTAAAGAAACAAAAACTAAGATTTTCACATACATATCGAATCAGCTTAAACTCGCATCAAACAATCTGGTAAACGATTATAATAATTATCGGTCAGACTTACCATTTCTACTTTCTCGACGACAATTTGACTGCCTCCCGTATATGGCTGCAGGACCAATTCATTTGCACATGTTTGAAACCCCGGGGCAAATACCTTTAGTGAAAAGGGCCAGATGTTCGGAAAATTAATGAGTTTATTTTGTATGATTCGGGGTTTAAATTAAAAAATTGTATGTCTGACAGTAAGATGAAGCGGACAAAAAACTGCGGATCGTCTATAAAACATGTTTACAAAATTACTGTTCAAAATGTTTACCACTCATATTGATATAAGATGAAATAGATGTCAGTTAAACAAAGCAATTGT
>VMBQ01008535.1:9391-40715 GCA_007657795.1 Dreissena rostriformis
GTGTGTGTGTGTGTGTGTGTGTGTGTGTGTGTGTGTGTGTGTGTGTGTGTGTGTGTGTGTGTGTGTGTGTGTGTGTGTGTGTGTGTGTGTGTGTGTGTGTTTGTGTGTGTGTGTGTGTGTATGTGTGTGTGTGTGTGTGTGTGAGCTTGCTAATACTTTTTATTTTTATCATTACAAATGTTCAGAAATAAATTTAGCCCATCCTTTCGCCAACTGATCTCACTAAGTATTTATCTTACTGTCAGTTTGGACTGTGTGTGGTTTATAATACAGACAATATATTGTGTTATATTGTTATGTGTTTGACCTTTTCATAACACAAACAGTGTTAATTTGAGACTTAACAGGACATTTTTCATCAAAGAATTGCAAAACTGCATTTTGAATGATATGCGTGAATTCGTAGTACATAATTCAATTCAATTTCAATAAAATTTTAACATGTATGTTATTACCACTGAAGTGATGTGCTATTGATGTGTTTATGGAAGCTTGCTAATAATGTTTATTGTTATCATTACAAATCTCACAAATTAATTTTGCCGATCCTTGCGCCATCGGAGCTCACTAAAGTTTTAGCCTCCTGTCAGTTTGGACTTTGTGTAGATAATTTTACAGACACTATATTGTTTTTATATCGTGACATTTGTACAACAATTAAAGTATTCATTGCAGACTTAACATGGGATTTTTCATCCAAATATTGCAAAATTACATTTTGATTGATATGCGTGAACGTAGTACAAAATGCCACATATGTATATCTTGTTTATGTTCAAGCAGTCTGCCAATAAAGAAACATATTAAGTATGTTAATGTATGTTACGGGAATCTAATGTATATATTTTTTTCTTTCTGAGTGAAAATTTGAATTCTTGAAATTCTCTGTAATACAGCTCAATGCTTAATGGTAATGTTTAACATAGATACAACTGGTTCTAAATGTTTGGCAAATATGTTCATCACATGTGCAGTGTACATGTTATACCTTTAAACAAAACAAAACATCATTTCTGGTGAGTTGATCGATCATAAGATCGCAATCAGATGAGAAGTTTTCCAAATATGTTGGTCAGATTAGGACAAATGTTTCATACAGGAGTGTAAATCAATGTCATAACGTAAGTGAGTGAATTTCTTCTGTTTGTTAACTGAATTTCAGTAAGTGTCGTGTACTCTGCTGCACCCTCCAATTACTTGTGTTGACATTAAATGTACTAATCGGATTTCGAATGTATTTAAATATATATAAATTAAAACATGTTAAAATCCCAAACGAATACCAGTCTTTTGTGCGTGTTTTTCTACAAGAAATAAGTGAAGTTTAATTGTTACAATTTATTTAACTAAATTGAAAAAAATAAATATTATTTTAATAAATTTTAATTTGTATTAATATATCAAATAATGCCGTTTTTTACAATTGAAAGTTAAACACTTATAGAAATTGACACAAATTAAAAATATTACTATATATATCCTACATGATATTTTGTTAGATATTAACGAATGTCTTTGTATTAAATGTTCATATTTTATTGCACAGATAACTATAAACCGATTTATTTTAGCTTAATTGCATCGAAACCCTACGGCACTTTAAAAAACTATCAAGAACCGTTTCCTGGGAAATATCACAACCTGGTGCATTTAAACAAAATAACGCTCCAAAAGTGGAAATCGAACCTGGTACCTCTTAGTCGCTAAGCGGACACCAATTCACTTCACCACATTCTATGATGCTTTCAAAACTGTTAACTTAATAAAGTATATGAATTTAATTTAAAACATTGAGAGACACATAACAAATTAAATATAGTTATATCAAACTTAAGTTCCTATTTTCACGTCACATCATTTACATGGCATGGGACTTGACATCTCATAAAGATATATATATATTTGAAGCATTTTCTTGATTTAGAAATTCGTTACAACACCTAAATATGATTAAATGTATTCATATCTTAATAACATAACAATTAGATATTTTGTATTTTGTTTAAATATACAAAAAGTGAAACTCCAGTAGCATATTTATGCTATCATTCTTAGCATCACTTAAAGGTCCTTTATTTTAGTCAAGTGACGAAAAGTTATACATTTAGAGACAGTTCTAAACACAAGACAATAGCAAACATAAATTGTAAAAACAGGGTTAACCGCCTTTGAACGGTCAATGCAAAGCATAGCATTATAAGTTTAAAGCCGATTTAAGGGCGCCACAACCTCACACTTGGCCCATATTTATTCACAAAACATTTAATTATTACCGATAAATGTTATTAATAATCACTGATAGTGTGTCATACATAATACGTATATTTATAATAATCAATTCGAAGAGATTGTTAATGTAAACTTCTATTTGTATCTTAAGATAACCCGTCTCGATAATACCCGACCCAAAGTACGATACCGACCAAACCCGACACATATAAATGATCCCCCATGCAGCCATAGAACATTATTCGCATCTATGACGCGGACGTCAGGAAGAAGCCGCCATATGAACAGGCAGGTTTATGCTTAGAAAAGATGATTTAATCTTGCTATGACAGTAATGACGAGTTCTTACAATTACATTTTTTTATTTTATAAATTACCACTTAACATTTTAAAACAATTCATAGTTCTTCATCTAGCCTTGTTTAAAGTCAGTATTGCTTTTTTTCTTTCTGACACCTGAAACAAAAAGTAATTTCCCAATCAACGTCATCTCATACGTTTGGAAAGCATTGATAGTTGATTATTGGACGTATTTTCAAGCGGGAACACATCTTGAATATGTTTCCCATGGTCAAGTACCAGTTTCTATGGATGGCTTTTAAAGAGTTCGAATATCATCCCTAAGACCCGTTTGTTAACAATGAAGGCAAAAAATAAAAATACACCCTGTGATGCGTTAAAAACAATGAATACATAAACAGGCATGAAGCTCACTGGAGCGGAGCGACATGACAATATGCGTATGTAAATCATGTAGGGATACTGTATAATACGTTTCATCACAATTGGATCATAAGTTCCTGTGATCTGACATCGAAACTTTAAATTCATTAGAAAATGTCGTATATTAATCAAAGAGCAAAAACTGCTTAAACAAGTATAACATTCGGATTTTTCGATCACATGCGACAAGGAGTTATTATAAGGAATTATTTTTTTAAAGGACAATAACTTCCTCACAAAATCAATGGAGCGGAACGATCAGAAAACAAAAACATGTCTACCCTAAAAGGAAACATATAAACGTACACTCAATTCAAGCATTTGTTCAAGAGATCTCGCGCGGAAAATTACATATTTATAATACCAGTACATTAACACCCTGAAAAATCAGAGGCTCGGAACGATCTGACATCGATGCGCTTGTTCATTCTATAGAGCTAACTTTACTCACGAATGGCAATTTGAAAATGACATCAAATCAAACGGCAATAACTCGCAAAACCTTATTTGACCTGAACACCATGACAACGCTGCATATCAGGTTTCATCAAAATCATAAGTGTCTGAGATCTCGCTTGGAAACAAAACTTGTGATGGACGCAAAGACCGAAGGACGGGTGGTCATATTGTACGACGGGAACGAGTATTAGGGAATCGTTTCAGTCCCTCGCAAACTCAATTTAATCAAATTTAGAATTGTGACGGACGGACAAAGCAGCGACTTTATACACCCCCACTCTCGGAAAAATAAAATGTAACAGAACTAGGGAAAGTATCAAATGTTCCCCCGTACAGAAGTATTATGTAAGCTTAAGAACGATCGCCATCAAAAAATATAAAAACAAACCATCATTTCATCCAAATACGAAATATTATGCAACGTATACATGCCGAGAGCACAAACCGCTACAAAAAGGCGACAACATTCATTCTGATGTGAAAATACAATTAACAGAACATCTGTGCAATCTTCTCTCATATATGACAAGGTAATTCAAAGACCTTCCATTGAGGACCCATGAAACTATATGCTTAAACATGGCACGTTTAGTCGTATCAGTCACACGAAAACTATGAGGTTAAACAGTGGAGACAATTAATTTGTTAATAATCAAGAAATGACGGATACAAATGAACGAAATTGTCACATGTAGCTCGATGGAAATTAAATATGAGAAATGGAACAACGGAATTCCCTTAAGTGTATATATTTCGAAGTTTATGCCGTGCCCAAGGCTGCATTATTGGGGAACCCGGAGTGTGAACTCCTACATAATTAACAATTAGACTCGCGAAAGTTGAGACGTATGTTTAATTACATCTTAATGTCCAGCTATTTGATTTTACTGAAGTGTATTTTTTAAGTTTTGCGAGATTGTGTGCTGTTGGCGGAAGCCAGAGTACCCGGAGAAAACCCCACCTGTCCCACCAACGAAACACACATGCTTCCGGGAACGGGGATTGCATCCGGTCACCTAGGTGAGAAGCTTGTGTACCAACCACGGCGCTTACCGTGGCGCTGTCCGCCCGCAATGCACTCAAACGTACACACAGATTATAAATCCGCCCTGTTTTGATTGTGTCTTATTTTCATCCATAAGTGAAAACTACGGTATGTATGTATATGTCGTGGTCGAAAATAAACAAAAAAGACTTAAAGTAAGCAGACTGGCTTCTACATTACTATAAGTGCAAGCAACCAATGGAGACACATCCGCATGTGCACATGCTTAGCACATGAACTGGGTTATTTCCCTTTTATTATACATTCCTTCCCGGAACGTGTACCGTGGTAGTTAGGTACTTTAATGTTGTAACAATGCAATCGCCACCAATTACGGGGTTCATCGTTGATATCGTGCATTTGGCAGGTAAGACGTTCAACGTAAGATAACACATTAGAGTTAGGCACAAGTAACTGCTATACTGTTATACCAAAACGTGCACGGACGTTGTGGAACATCTATCAAAAGATGAACCGTGAACCTTCATACGAGTGTACGAAGCATTCAGTATGTTCTTCCTTGATGACAATATTAATATAATGTCTACTTCTATATTAACACTTATATCAAAATCCGGGTAACAATTGTGTATGGACATGTTACTGTTTTATCGAAGGGTTGTATCTATGTGGCATAAATAAAAAAGTGCAAAACGCTATGTCAAAGTCACGTGGTGTTTTATCGAAAAGTGCAGGTAATCATTAATAATGTGAAGCTAAACATAGGTCAGGTACAGTCAACATTCTTTCAGCGATTACCTCCCCTAGCTGTTAACAGCTCGTTAGGCTTAAAATCCGTACATTCGTTTTACTGATATAAGAGGTTTATAAGGAACAGATTTTTCACAGATTAATAAGAATCGCTCACGTTTTACAAAGCATTCTACACTCAACGAATAGCAGCTGTGGTTTGTTTGTTTGTTTTTTTTTGTATAAGAAGACTTATCAAATTTGTTCACGACGATAACACAAAGGTTAAATAAACACAAGCAGCAGACAAACTGTATTAAAGCTTCATAGAAAATTAACATTAATTTATCATTCGCACACTTTTCAAAATATATTTTAATTCAAAAATATTTTATGAAAATGCGAATATAATGTATATTCAAACACGACACGTGCAAAAGAAACATGTACAGGGGAAATCAAATGTAGGACAGAAGATTCCTCTATTTTAATTTTGGGCAATGCTAACACATTTCAAAAACGCACTAAAATAATAAACAGTGTAGCCAATACATCTTCCCTTTGAGTGAAAATCGATACACTTGTATCAATAAACTAAAAGTTCAGGCGTTAACAAATGTAGCATATGTACATGCCTGATTAATTTCTAGCACAATTAACATTAACATCAAAACATAAATAAATCCAATATATGAAAACACAATTTAAAAAACGCGGTATTTTGTTATTCATGTCACTCACGTAGATCAACATGTAAGGCTTTGAGGTCATAATTTATTGAATAAGCGTTGCACCAATACCATCGAACATTAATTGTTCCAACTAAACACACACAATTTAGCCTTTAATTTTAAATAGAGTTGTTATTTTCGAAAATAAAAACAAAACAAAAAACGTTATTATGTTCTGTTGCAAACACTTTGATGTCAATCCATAAATGATGTTCAACTCCAAATTACGCTACCTTCTGGACGCAAGTTGATGTTAACCAGACTATGTCATTGAACACCGTGCATTGCTTGTTGTTAGTGATTATATAATAATTTAAAGCGGGAAAGGATGTCCTTGATACACCATTGGAAATATTTTTTAACTTTATACTTGAAAAACAGTCATTTCCAAAATCTTGGTCAAGGGGGGGGGGAATAATTATACCTCTTTTCAAAAAAGGTAACTCAGTCGACCCAAACAACTATTGAGACATAACATTAGTGAGCTGTTTCGCCAAATTGTTAAGAGTCGTAATTAATGAACGGATTAAAAAGTAGACTATTGTAAACGATACACTCACAGACGCTCAGTTCGGATTCAAAACTAAATATAGCACGGTGGATGCTATTTTTTCCTACTGAAGGCTTTTATAGATAAACAACTTAAAATAAAAAGAAGCTACACTATTGCTATATTGACCCTATGAAATGCTTTGATTCACTATATCGAAACGGACTATGGCACACGCTCATAAAGAGCGTAATTAACGGTAGATTGTTAAAAATTATCCAATCGATGTATGATAAAGTAAAATTATTTGTAATGCACATGGGGGCATTGTCGGATTTTTTTAACTGCGAAGTTGGATTATTGCAAGGGGAGACAATCTCGCCTATACTATTTTCTCTTTTCGCTAATGAAATCGAACTTTGTTTGAGGAATAAAAAAAACATGATAACGTTAGACCAGCTATCTTTTTATTTATTACTTGAAAGGGTTTTCTAAAGGATCCTTTATAAACATATTTTTAATTTTCTTCGAAGAAACTCGTTTTTCACACAATATCAGTCTGGCATACCAGGTTGATTCAACCGTGAACCAATTAACTTATATTTATGACACATTTTGTAAAGCCCTTGACAACGGACTCGAGGTTAGGGTAGTTTTCTTTGACATAAGTAAGGCCGTCGACAAAGTCAGGCATAAAGAACTTCTATATAAGCTCCACTCTGCTGGTATCAGAGGAAACTTATTGAATTGGATAAGTAACTACCTATCAAATAGAAAACAGAAAGTTGTACTTCCAGGCACCGAATCGCATTTTGCTAATATATCGGCCGGAGTCCCCCAAGGTTCTATTCTCGGTTCCTTGATTTTCGTAATTTACATATTAAATGATATTGTTTCTAATATACGTTTGCGTGTCAACCTCTTCGCAGATGATACAAGCCTGTATATGGTTGTAAATTCTCTTGTTGAAACAGCGGCAATTATGCAAGCTGCTATTGAACGAATCAATTCCTGTGCTGATCAGTGATTGGTTAAATTTAATTCAGCAAAGTCAGAGTCGTTATTAATTTACCGAAAACTAAATAGACCAAACCATCTAACTCTAAGTATGCAAAACACACTTATTCAAGAAGTGAAAGTCCATAAACATTTAGGAATTGTTATAGCCAACGATTGCTCATGGCACGAACATATAGCACACATAAAGGACATAGCCTGGAAACGAATAAATATTATGCGCCGCATCAAACATACTCTCGATCGGAAAGCATTAGAAATTATATATTGTTCGTTCATACGACCAATAATTGAATATTCCGACATAGTTTTCGATAATTGCTGCCATTATGAAAAAGATGACTTAGAAACAATTCAAATAGGAGCAGCACGAATTGTATCAGGTTGTACCAAACTTGTGTCGATTACGGAGCTCTACAGAGAGGTTGGGTGAGAAACATTAGATACTCGGCGCCGAATACATAAACTTGTTCTTATGTATAAAATTACAACAAATCTTACGCCTGCTTACCTTAAATCTAGTGTACCGGACACAGTCGGAGCTAATAACCCATACCCATTACGACATGGAGACGACATCAGAAATGTGACGACCCGCATAACAACATACCCTAACTCATTTGTACCATCAACCATTACGGAATGGAACAAGCTTTCTCTAGATACTAGAAATGCTGTCTCTAAAACTTCTATTAAGCATCTTCTAAATATAGATATAAAACAACCAAATGTATACTATAATTATGGTAAAAGGCGCAGTACGCACAGGCTAATGAGTGACGATACTTTCCGCCTAAATTGGATTTTTGCTGCTTAGAAGAGACTTAATTTACAGTTTTCTGAGAACAAGACTCATTTGTCCACTAGGCGTAGCTATTTAACCCTGGATTGTTAGAAAATTGTCAGAAAATCAAATGCGGGAATGTCAGAATCATCATCCATTTCATTTGAGTCGCGTTCTTACAAAACTGGGCATAATGCTTGTGCGTAAATTGTCAACCCATATTAACCTGTGCACAGGGTAATCAGGAAGACAATTTCCGCTTTTATGAAATTTTTCGTTTAAATGATGTTTCTTCTTAGCGAAAATCCAGTTTAGGCGGAAAGTGTCGTCCCTGTTTAGCCTGTGCGGACTGCACAGGCTAATCTGAGATGACACTTTCCGCACATGCATTTTGTCCAGTTTTCTCAGAACACGACACATTTACTGTCGAAATGGAGACTAAGGCAAAGCAGAAATTAAAACGAAAGACAGTACATCAGACATTAAGTCGATACAATTATATGAGGTAATATTTGTACACTGTTGTTGTTACAATAACATAAGTTCTTTAATACGTGTATGATTTGATCGGTCTTTTTTTATAAATCATTAGTTAATAAAATGGATACTATTGACAATTATCCATATATGTGATGATTTATGTGTCAATATTTTAATAAATTATCAATGGTCTATGTTATAAATAATCTAAACATAAATGTTTATAGAAATAAAAACTAAACATTCAGTTACAGTAATATAATTTCTCGTAATTAAATAATTAACGATATCTTTTCGCGAATTTCTTTGTTAATTTTTCTATGCCACCGCCACAACATTGATCGATGTTCATGAACTAGTGAATTGTATTAAAGAATTGCTTAGTCTGATTAATATTTATTTTTTCAATCACTTTTACAATCAATATTTAACAATAACAACAAAACGATCGCTTGGCATATTGAAAACAATATTTTAAATTGCATGCACCGTTTGTCCGCCATATTGTTAACTGTCCATAAGCATTCAGCAGTGAATTGTTTGACATCAGACAAAGAACACGTTTTACCAAGTATGGCGGGGCTATTTAAAATTGAGAGTGAACGGCTATGCGCCTGGTTGAATAGACGTTGTCTGCCTGAATACAGAGACGCGCTCTGTGAAAAGTGGGTTTAATGCGTGTGCGTAAAGTGTCGGCCTCGCATGATAAACTTGATCTTTATCCAAAACTCACATAACATTTTATTTATCATATTATTTCCTCCCTTTTTCCATTAATAATTATCAAATATCGGATTTTTATGACGATTTTGTTCTTCCGTAAATTTTTGGAAAAACCCGAGTGTGATCTAAAATAGCGATAGTATAGAGCTCAAGTTTATACGATTTGTGTTATACTATCGATTTTCATCTGGCAATAGGATTAAATATCCTTTTATTAAATTGTTTGTTTTGTTGGATCTGATTTTATTTTACTAAAAATGATGACTTTATAGATCATTCCGAGTAAAATAACTTTTATCCAAACATCGACTGATTTAACAACTTCCTGTTGAACATGACGTCATCAGCATTTACACATTCATTTTTAACATTTGGAAAATACGTATTTTTGCTGTTTGTGTTGCTTTCTATGGATTAAATGTAATACATCTTGGTATCAAATTGTTTGTTTTGATGAATCTGATTCACTCTTACAATAAAATATTGCTTATTTATAAAGTCTTAGTAATATGACACATCGACTGATATAAGAACTTCCTGTTGAACATGATATAAAAAAGTATATTATGCAACGTTATATCAGTCAGATATCAATGCAGTGGTATGATAAAGCACAATATCTGTTGTATTTCGAAGACATATCGATATCGTTAAAATGATCATCGATGTACATTTGTATATATATGTTATTACTTGGAATGCACACAAGGCTAGTAAACCAAGTTTCACCACCAACGAATCAAAATGATATAATTGATAAAGTGCCAAAAAAAATATATATAAGAACAAACAAATGTTTTGAGTTGTTATCATTAACCTGATTTCATATTGGTGTCCCATATGGTTCTCATACGAGACCCATAAGGGTTGAACATAATAATAAGTGTGTGCAGTATTGTAATTTTCAGACTAATAAGTTCCTGTTGAGACCAATGTAATCGCATACTTAAATGTATTTTTTTGTTATTGAACGGTAACCTTTTACTTGTTTCGCTTGAAAGCATTTGTATATGGGACTCATATAGGAATTCCCATAATTGACCCATATGAGACCAATGTAGGGTATCCTATATCGGCACGTTCAGAGTAAGCCCATATTTTACCCATAGAGCCATGTTTGGTGGGTCATGATTTATACACATCGTCTAAAAGACCAAAGCATTTCAGTAAAAAAATACGAAAATCCTTCAACGGGTCGAACTTAGTTCAAAGACAGACGACTGTCCGACGGACTTACCTATAATGCCCATTTGCTATGGCTATACAAGATTTCAGTAAAAGCACCGTACTTTTTCTCTACGTTTATGTTTTATAATATGTGCAATTCCACCAAAAAACATCCAACACACATGTGACAAAACGTCACAACCAATATGCCTCAACATGATTAATGCATTATTTAACAATTGTTTGTGTTATAACCCAAATCATTTTTATTTGCAATTAATAGGCATATATGCATTTCTAGATTACCATTGGTTTTTCTTGAGAGTAATTGGTATTCACAAAGTAACATGAGCATGGATGTATTCGAGGTCTGCTTCGCCGATCATAAGTTTTAAAACTGACATAAGAAAAGCCTACAATTTTAACATTTATCTAAATATGAATAGAACGTTGTTCTCTAGCAGTTGGTGACACATTGATTGCTAAGTCTAATGTCGTTTTTTTCTCATCTTCAATTTGTAATTAATCATTGAATTAATTTTATCTTACTTTATAACAACGATACACTACATTAAAAAAAAACAATTTCCATATATGTTCTGGTTTATTGTATATTTTACTCAAAGAGGTTCAAAAGGTTCTTTCAGAAATATTGTTTTATTAGATAGACATCGTCAGTGCTTGTTTTTGTATGGTATATCCGCCACGACATTCACGAATCATTTCTGAAAAAGAAGAACACACATTAAATTCAGAAAATTATTAATTTAGTCTTAAGAGTATAAATATAACACTTAAAGACCCATTACTACTCAAAATCAATGAAAGTTTCGTACAATATTTCGTAAAATAAAGTTAACATAATAAAAAAAATCAGTGTTCAATATAGCAATTGCCAAAATTTCAACGCCAGATGTGGTCTGGTAACATAGATGTTTGTAGATATAAAATGCACGTTTTTATGTTTTGTTGTGACACAATTTATTCCTATTTAAATTTCAAGCAAATATATCAATTCATACGACACTAGAACACTAAAATGGTTCCATGTTAGTGTTCATGTGTCGTATGAATAGATATCAGTGCGGGAAATTAAAATGGAATTTATTGTGACACGAACAAATCAAAACGTGCATTTTATATCTACAAACATCTATGTTACCAGACCACATCTGGCTTCGAAATGTTGGCTATTGCTATAAGGAGCATTGATTTTTTTTATTGGGTAACTTTATTTTACGAAATACTTAACGAAATTTCAGTTAATTTTTTAGCATTAATAATTTAAGTATTTTAAGGTAGATTGTACGATTTGCATATGTGTTAAATTGTAATAAATTGATAAACATATGTTACAATAACAAATAAAATAGGCAAGAAAAATTAAACATTGAAGACGAATTTCATAAAATGCAACAAAGACAAGTTAGCGCTGGTTAAAGCCGATGCCGACAATTTTACTCGTATTTGATAGGAAAATAAATTATGTCTTTGTTTCGTATGAACAAATCTGCACTAAAACTAAGTTTAGATTCGCATTGTACATGCATGATATATATGCTGGCGAATTCGGCTGGAAGTCTTTTTCGATTTCAGAATTAAACATCTGGCTTATTTCGCATCTTTCGACACATGTTCTTCTAAATTTTTATTTTTATTTATATTGAAATATATGTATAACAAGTTGTTTACACATTTTATATAAATTCATAAATATTTGACAAAATCGTACAGTCTCACTTTACGCAAAATAATGCGTTTTTTTCTGATGGTACTTCTAGACATTTATGACCTTCAAGTAAAGCAATGACAATAACCACTTTACCATCGGATCAAAAATGTTTGTGTTCAATTAAATATAATGTTTATAGAATAGGTGTGCTCCCTCAGGATATAATTACTGAAAACGGAGAGAACGGCATTTATGCAAATAAGTAAATGGCATATTGCACGAAATCCAAAGCCCAAACGGCTCAATTATTACATTTAAAAAAAACAACACTCAATCTAAATATTAAATTTGCATCTTAATACTAATGCAAAATCTAAATTATATCACTTTGCATCCAATAAATAGCATGCTCACTTTTGGGCATCGCGGACTGGTATTAGGACAACACACTCTACGCCAACCCCAACGGCCACACCGTCCGACCTGGCATTCGTTCCAAGCGCAGCTAAAAACACATGGGCATGGGTCTGAAAAAAAAAAACATTTTGGTTATTGTTATAAGGAACTTTGATTGTTTATGGGTTAACTTTATTTTACGAAATATTTTATGAAATATTCGTTGATTTTTCATTCCCTTCCATAGAAGCCTGCGAGCCTTTACTGTCGAATGTGTGTTTTTACATAGCCGTATTACTTATACTTATATGCGCCTCGCTCTGTGAAAATGATGCTAAATGCGTGTGCGTAAAGTGTCGTCCAAGATTAGCCTGTGCAGTCCGCACAGGCTTATCAGGGACGACACTTTCCGCCTTAACTGGATTTTCGTCAAGAAAAGTCTTCCTTAAAACAAACAGATACATTAAAAGCGGTAAGTATCGTCCCTCACGACACTTTACGCACATGCATTTTACCCCCTTTTCACAGATGCGGCCCAATTATGTTATAAGCGATCATTATGTTGATTTATTGGTTTTCAACAATTTACTAAGTCATTTATATTATTTCGAGTTTATCATTTAAGAATCACCTGTTTGCAGTGACTTACGTTTCATAACATGGAAGTTACTGTTGCAAATAACAAAAGCTTAACATTTCACAATCAATAAGTGGCAAAGTAATGTGCATTTCATTGTTAAACAGTTCTACTATTTTTACTTTTTTTAATTTAAACATACCGTTTGGTTGCGCAATGCATGTTCCTAACAGTAAGAACACAACCATCACAACACGTAACCTTGCCAGCTGCATCTCTAAAAAATAAAAAGTTAGTTGTCAATTTAAAAAAAAGTTAGTTGTCTTAATTATTCACGAGCGGCGTTGGAAATCTTATAAATACTACACAAAAATACAGACATGTAGTGTGATTGACGTCATCGAGCAGTGGATACACTTAAAATAAAAGATTTACTATACGAAACCATGTCTCGCATTGGCCGTGACTTCACTTAGTGGTACCGTAACACCTGAACCTTATGCTCTAAACTACGTTTCAAAATATGATAAATCATGCGGATATCACGATCTTAAGTGATATTTCTGTTGAAATAATTGACAACGCGGAAATGGGTTAGTTTGCTTCGTCTTAATTACCAAACAGAATGGTTTGCAATGTTATTGGATTAAATGTGGATACATTCTTATCAAATAACTCTTTCTCAATTAAAATAGGGCAACTGAAGAACAAATGATATATAACTTCGATCTCGCGAAGTTTTTTTTGGAAATATGTTTTCTTCAAAAACACCTCCTTTAAAGCGGATGATACTTCCTTGAGTCTTTAATTACAGATCAGAGTTTTTAATTATGATGTATAAAACAAATTATTATGATCCTTAAAGAAATTGTGACCGGGAAACCGGAAGGTAGATTTTCAATAAGATAAATTTTAAGCAAAGTAGAACAGTCCTTTGATATTTCCCGTTTCTAGAAAAACTATATGCATTGAATCTTAAAAGGACATAATTGCAGATGTTTTTTTATGGGTGGAAATATCGCTTATGAGATGAACAGCAAACCCTTGAATCGTCTTTATAAAGTGTTGTAAAATTGCATTAACGTGTATATGAACTGTTTAATCTGTAAACAGCTCTTGACTTATTGTTTCTTTTTTTTTTAACTTTCAACACTTTTAGAAACTTACAAAAATGTAATGTCTTATGTCACAATTTTAAGAAAAAAATAAATTAAGTCAAATATTGATGTGGGTTAGTTGTCCGCTCATTGAATATTTACGTTATTTTCATATTGAACAAATAACCGAGCATCAAATTGCATTTCTAATCATATCTGAATACAATCCATTAAAATTTAACTGGTAAACACCCATTAATTAAATGCTGGATTATTGCCAATGTTACGTTCAAATAGAGACGACACAAGCTGGTACAATCTATGTCACAACAAAGCCCAAGGCCGAATGCTGTTGATCGATGTTTTATAATGGTGTTTACCAAATAAAATATTTGCATAATACATTATGCCGATTGTTGTTATCATTCAAATGACAACACATGTTTCTTCAGGTGCATGCCAGTTATCTGAACAAAGCAATTAATTTACATTATAATGTGATAAAGGTGATTTTTTTTCTTCTTCTGTAATCCTGATGAGAACAGTAGCGCAGTGTGGTTTATACAGGTCTTAATTCAAATACATTTTTCAGTTTTACATTTAATACATTACAATAAAAAGTGTATATTTTGCTTGCATATTTATATGGTGTTGCATTGTGTTAATAAAAATAGCATTAATAGCCGTTATGAAGCATAAAATTGTAAAATACCGAAAACGTTGTTCCAACCAATTTAAGTAATCAAATATTGATTTTTGTATTGCTGTTTGATTTATAACTTTGGAATATAAAAGTCGTTAAACTAAATGTTTCAATTCTTTAAAACTTCTTTTGTTTTAACCCATTTATGCCTAGCGTCTAGAAAAAAGGCCTTGACCAACAGCGTAGACCCAGATGAGACGCCGCATGTTTGCTTCAAGGAATTTCTGTAAGAAATATTCTAAATATAGAAATAAATATACTAGACATCCCTAATGTTGGAAATAAATTGATCCAATTTAGAAGGATGGGCGAGTCCACTAGGCATAAATGGGTTAAGTAAAAACTCGACTCACACACAACAGTTACCCAAATAACAATACTTGCGCACATATTAATGTAGTGTCGCAAAGGTTTCTTCATTTAATGTTTTGACTCACAATTCATAATTTACAAAAAAAAACACGATACAGTATATGGATAATGATATCTGACGAACAAGCCATGAAAATGGACTGTAAGTTTTATCAGTGTTTTATTACATAACGGTATCAAATTTACAATAACACATCAATTGGCACTTAAATGCTGTACCAGTCGAAACCAGTTTACATACCGAGTGATCAATTACGATATAAATTGAGGAATTCGGTCAACATTCGATCAATCAAAACGGTTGCTTTTATATAAGGCTGCTATAAAGTAACATCAACTCACTGTATAAACATGATGCTCATATATTTCAAGTCAGGTTAACATGTGTTCCCATTGTATATCATAAAAGCATATTGCGAATTATATCGAACGCATGACCTATTTAACTTCTACTTAATGTGAATAATAAATTAGAAAGGTAATAATTGAACCAATATGATTTATAAATAATACGTGACTTTCAATGTTTGCAATGTCGTATTGTTACATGTTAGTTTGTGTTCAATTCGCAAAAGTAATCTTCAACATGTTGCAACTAGTTTTTTTCAACGATAAATAATTAATGATAAACCGCAATGTTTCAGCTTTCATCGCTTTGATTTTATTTCATTATATCAAACCTCTTTCCGTTAGTATTCGCCTATACTCATTTGGAATTCATGCATAGAATTATTTTTCTGGAGCTGTTTGTATTCAACGCGAGTTTAATTCAATCTTACAGAAGCTTTGAAAGATTTAGGAACATTTAGGTCGCGAAAGTGGTTGTTGGGATGTAGTGGGTGCGGGATGGGAACCCCCTTCGGAAGAGAATGTTTTCTTATGTTACTGTACTGCATGCCTTTTCCTGTATGTTTTTTTTTACTAAAAGCGGTGATTTAAGAAACATCATTTCATTACTTAATGGTCACACGTATTGAAAACTTGTATTGTTTTGTTACATCCATGTTAATGAACTTTGGATTAAAAATAATAATAAATAATAATGGAAAGCATGTTAATTAAAAAAACACACACTAAATTATACTCTTAAATCAGCGCGATTTATTTTGACCAGCATTTAGGCAAGACCATCAAATATTTTTTTTTCTAAATGTTTATGCAAATAATGGACAGGTTCAAGGCATATCTATATGAGTAAGCTGGTTTTCCGAAAGAGTTAAATATATGAGAATGATACAACTCAAGAAACATTATCAGGAATAAAATTCGTACTAATCAAAGATAGTCTTTTATTTAAGTGACCAATTTCCTATGCAATACAGGGCTATACATACAACATGACATAAAAGTAACAATGACTCAAACTCAATATTTATTATTAAATTCGTTTCAATAGTGTTTTGTAATGATCAAATAACGTCATTGATAAGCACGGGGAATGTATATTGTACAAAATAGTTTCGATAAACATAGTTCTCAAACATCGGCTTTTAAATACAAACTCGGAAAAACATATTGTTTTAATCGAAAACAATTTGTTTTCTATCATAATTTATTGTCTCATAACCTACGGTTAGGAGCGTAGATGTTTGCTATCAAATCACTCGTGCTTCGCTCATTTGTACTACTGACCGTCGGTACTGCGACAACAAATTTTGATAGAACAATATAATTTCTTTATTGAAATATAAATAGGTTTAAATAAAGACTCACCTTTGTATCTGCTCTGAGGAATCGGAGAACTAGATAACAAATGCCAAGATGCAGGCGTTTATATACCTGAAATGAAAAGGATTTGAAACAGATTTTGTCTGTTTTTGCACAAATAATCAGTGTATAAGCTGTATTGCTGAGGCTTGACAAGCCACAGGTTGTGAACAATTGTGTTTGTGTGTTCATGTATTGTATTTCTTTGTCATCTTTCTACAGGTCAAGGTCATGTGTTAGCCGGACGTGTTTTTTTTTTCGAGCGGATAGTTTTCTTGGATATAAAACATAATTTGATGTATTTTCTTCCAAAATAAAGTTGTCGGAGAGTGGGACTTAAGATCCTTGTTTGGAATTGTAACGGTCTTACTAATGATAAACTTACTGACCAAGAATGTATTGATTTGATAAAAAGCAGTGATATGACTATTCTGTCTGAATCATGGACTAATAATTTTTCTTAAATAAATATTGATGCTTATTTATGTCATAATTTATATCGCATGTTTAGACACAGAAATGCTAAAAGTCCGAAGGTATTTCGATCGTGAAAAAAAAAAAATTTGATACTATTGATTGGCTTAAAATTAACAAAACATTATTCTCTTTAAATTCCTATATTTATTTATGTTGGCTCTATTTATGTCTGATGATTCACCTATTGCTAATATTGTCGATAGCGACCTATTTGATGTTTTGTATAACGATGTGTTTTATTATGAGCAGTATAGTAAAGTACTTATTGCATGTGATTGGAATGCTAGAACTAGTAATCATTGTGATAATATTCCATTCGATGTTATTAATAGTTATATTGATTTTGATTCTTACACACCAGATAATTCAAGTGACCGGGCCTCAGTAGACGAGATCTGTAATTCACGGGGTATTATTATTAAATGCCGAGTATGTTTAAATTCATCCTGCTTATCAATACCACAAACAAATCTGAACTTTCAGGACTGTCTAAGTTTATCTATTTCGCAAGTAACCATAGAACCGACTTAATAAATATTAATCAATAACACACCCTTTTTTGGTTGATATTAATCTTAGACACACAGGTATATACTGGTCGTGTACTTAATTCCGGCTACTTTTGGGGCTCGTTTTGAAAAATCCTTTGTTTAAGGCAACTGATTGAAACTAAAATTCACATATATTATCCTGGGTTCAAAACTCACCTAACATGACAATTTTGATAGAATTGGATCAGTGTATGTTACTTTTATGAACAGAAAGTAATGACATATAAACTATCAATTTGTGTAGGTCAATTGTACTAAAAAATCGGTCAGTTTTTATTTTATTCTACAGGTATAATTACAAGCCAATATCTTTAGACAAATGTCCTCATTTTAAGAGTATTAATCAAGGTTCACACAAACAAAATTTCTTCGACTTGAAACTTAAAATATTTGCGGCATTATTATACTAGTTACTCCCTCTATCTTTTGTAATAAATATAAACAAGCACTGACAATGGGGAACTGCATATTCCTACAGGGCCCTCTCTGGCCATCAGGGGAAGGTACCCAGGTCCCTCATGAGGGGGAATTTTCCCTGCGTTTCCCTTTATAGGGATTTTTTTTTTACTTTTTCTCTCATTACTACATTTGTACATGATTACACTATATTTATTTTTTTCTCATAATTTAGTATTTTTTATTAGATGAACTTGATTGAGATTAATCATCATGAGAAACTTCTTTCTAAAAAAAAATTAAAAAATAAATAAGGGGGATTTTTTTCCCAAAAAAACTTTTATACTTGTTTATGGGGGACGGGGCCAATATTCGGCCCCAAAAAACGCAAATCGAGGGCCGTGTCCTAACAAAAATATTTCTTTTTAATAGGTTTTATCGATTTTTTCTAACATAGCTAAGAAAGTAAACACATTTTGTTTAAAAAGTTGACTTAAAGCGGGACTGTACGATTTTGTCAAATATTTATGATTTTTTATAAAATGTGTTCAAAATTAGTATACATATATTTCAATATAAATTAAAATAAAAGTTAAGAAGAACATGTGTCGAAAAATGCGAAATAAGCCAGATATTTAAATCTGAAAGCTTAAATGACTGGAAGTCAAATAAGCCAGCATGTATATCATGCATGTACGATGTGAATCTAAATTTAGTTTTAGTGCAGATTCGTTCATACGACACAAAGACACAATTTTGTTTCCTTACAAATACGGGTAAAAGTGTCGGCATCGGCTTTAACCAGTTCTAACTTGTCTTGGCTGCATTGTATGAAATTCGTCTTCAATGTATAATTTTTATTGCCTATTTTGTGTCATCGTAACATAATTTTATCAATATATTAAAATTTAACACATGTAAAAATCGTACAGTCCCGCTTTAAGTGTGGATTTTTAGTAAACGCTTATATTTAATTTTAGAACATGTAACATATTAATATTCTAATCAAGGGAGGTTATTTATATACTAAACGTTTATGTTTAGGTCATGATTTTTATATTTTGAATATATGTTTTTTACAATTAATTGGAAAAACCTTAATTAAAGCGGGACTGTACGATTTTTACATGTGTTAAATTTTAATATATTGATAAAATTTATCAGATAAAAATAATAATAATTTTATCAAATGTATTTGTTTCTTATATGAATATAATTTTCGCAACTAACGATGACGTCACTTTCCCCACGTGACAAATATTTACTGCTATGTTTGTGACATTTTAATACAAAAGATTATAGTGATATGCTTCTTAAATTTGCAAATATTGAGAGTAGGGTTTGTTTTCAAGTCGATTTTTCTAAAAATAATCAAAATATGTATGTTTAGATCGTGGACATGCTTTTACACAGGTGCAGCCGATTTTTTACGTACAGGCCGGAATTACGTACACGACCAGTATACTAAATTCAGTTTTGTTTGCTATAATTTATTGGATTTAATTGACAAAATTATATAGCCTGTGTAAGTGTATGTTAATAATCTGCCTTAATATCAAACTGGGGAGAGGTGCTGTGGTGAACCCATCTATTTCTCTTGTTATGCATCTTTACCATTATAAGTTATCAATTTGGTTCATATTACTGGCTTTGTGATGTAGAATCAGTTTACATGTGTCAAAAAGGTTTAAATCGATAAAGAATTCCCTTTAGTAAAGTTATAAACTGAAGAAATACTAGATATATGTTGTTTATTTTACAATCAAAATCAATTTTAAGCTGAAAAAAGTAGAGGATATCATTTGATATGCTCTTTTGTAAATTTATTTTGCTTACAGATATTCTGGATGGGTCATACGATATTTAATTGCTGTGAAATAGTTCAATGTGGTATAGAGTATCATTGTAAAATCTGAAAGACAACAACACATTAATTAAACATGTGTTATACTACAAGCTACTACTTACTGAAACAAGGAGATTACAAGTTTTAAAAAATCTTCATCTTTTCTATTTATTAACAGTTGGCCAAATCCTATTTTTGAGAATATGATTGATTTTAACGAAAAACAAATTGAAAACATGTTTTTGTTTATTGGAAAGGGCAAGTTAATGTGAAGGGTTTGCTCCAAAATAACAAAAATGATCGGGTTGGTGGAAACAAAGAACTTTCAATGTGTATCTAGAAATAATGATTAACAATAATGTCCGAATAAACCTTTAACAGAATACTTGTTTTTTCTAAGCCAATTACGGCGCAAATTCTTCATTTTGGGAATTTTTTAATGGGAATAGGTAAAATAGGCATGTTTATGCCGCCGGATCAAAAGATCGGGGGTATATTGTTTTTGGCCTGTCTGTCTGTCATTCTGTGTGTCTGTCTGTCATTCTGTCTGTCATTCTGTCTGTCCCAAAACTTTAACCTTGGTCATAACTTTTGCAATATTAAAGATAGCAACTTGATATTTGGCATGCATGTGTATCTCATGGAGTTGCACATTTTGAGTTGTTAAAGGTCAAGGTCAAGGTCATACTTCAAGGTCAAAGTTCAAATATATGGCTTCAAAGCGCAGTAGGGGCATTGCGTTTCTGACAAACACAGCTCTTGTTAGTGATGGATTATCATACATACGTATTTTTTGTATCTTCATCACACCCTAGGGTGAATTAAAAAGAGACAAAACAAACATACAATTTCTGATAGAATATTGGAAATAGTGTCACACAGCATTTTGAGAGAATGTTCAAAAGAAAAGGTAAATACATTTTAAATGCTTATTCATGGATAATGATGAAACATTTAATGATCAATATGAAAAGTGCTTATGAAATACTGGGAACAAATTAAAATGAATGTTGCCAGATTGAAATCTCATTGTGGACTGTTTATTATCTATTATGTGAGGCTTGAGCATTTAGAAGCCCTTATAT
Source organism: Dreissena rostriformis (assembly GCA_007657795.1). NCBI lineage: Eukaryota > Metazoa > Mollusca > Bivalvia > Myida > Dreissenidae > Dreissena > Dreissena rostriformis. The sequence goes on from VMBQ01008535.1 coordinate 30,809, forward strand.
CAATTGTAAGTCTGTCACATTGAATCTTAAAGTACGAGTCTGAATATTGTATTGTGTAAAAGGTCCCTTTTTGGGCTGGAATAAATGACTACCAACTTATGACATTGAACAACAAGTTTTAGTGTATGGTGTCAAATGAGCAGTATAACAATTGTCCCAGTGACACCCCATTTGCACAAATATTGTGTTGGTACTTTTTCAATCACTGTTTGACCCTAGCATTATAACTCCTTAGTAAACTTCTAACAAAAATATAATACTTGTATAAACAACAAGTAAGAATTTGAAGAAAAAAATTGGAAGATTGCCATTAGTATTACAAACAAATAAAACTATGTATCTAAAACTGATAATAATGTCTTTGTGAAATTAATCTGCAGATTTATAAGCCCATCATTCTCAATAATTAAATCAAATACAACTGATAGACTTACCATGCCAACACAAAACAAAATTAGATACTTGTGCGGAGTGTGTCCTTCAGCTTATCAGTTGCTGTGTTACTGATTGTAATCTAATAAACCGTAGATGACTGTGCTCTCTAGGCGTCTAAGGTGGCAACATCAGATAAGACTGGATGCATGTATTTAAGAGGGCACAAGGCACTATTTGGATTTTTGTTATTATTGAATGACATTAAATAAAAATGGAAAAAAGTGCAAGAATGTTCTCTGTTTTTAACAAACTAACAGCTCAGAGATTATGGTCATTCAATAATGATGATATAATATTGTTCGTAAAAAACAACTGCATACATTTAAAAAGAAAACAATTAACACATAAAATTATCTTTATTTGGTATCCGAAAAATCTTTTCTTGCTGCAATTGTGATGTACATACCATCAATGCATTTGGTTACGTTATATCCCATATTTCTACGAATTCCCTGATGGTATTGACACAACTTACATTTAACTGTATTAAAAAAAATACCAAAAACATTGCATGACTCATTAAAACTATGGCAACAAAAATGACTTTTAATTGTAAATATATCATATTAGTAAATGTGATGTTATATTATAATTGTTCAATAAATGACATAAAATATATAAGACAAAATGAGAAATGGGCGAAAACGGAACATGTAACTGAGTTCTAACTAATGACTGGAAGGTCATAATGGATCTAACATGATTGTAAGTGTCTTAATTACAATGACATTGAACTTTCTCATAATTTTGAAGTCAGTTGTAACAATAAGAACAAAATTAAATAAAGATTAGGACTTAACAAACAAAACTCAATTTACAAAATGAATTTCTCAAAATACCTTCCCTAGAAAATATATTCCATCTAAACATAAATAATGTAATTATTCAATAAACATTGATTTTAGATTTTTAAGACTGTATCTTTAGACCATAGCCCCTCTTAGTGTTTTAACTGTTTTATAAAATAAATAAAATATTGTAGAACACATTACCTGAAGTTTATTGAAGCAAACATATTGGGAGATATTCGGCCCCATTCCCCACCTTTTAGAGTATATATGTTTCCCCAAAGCAAGGCAAAAATTTCCCACTGTGGTGTTAAAAAAGGTTTGTGTTGTGATTAATTTACACTCTGACTATTTGGCTTTTTATTATATGATATTTAACTCTTAGACGTAGCTAAATCTTTAAGTTAATACAATGTATTAAATACAATAGTTACTTGTTCTTATCTTACAGTGTTTAATACTAAACATAAATAATGCTTTTTATATTGCTTATTTACAAAACAAAAAACCCTCTTTTACACTATTTCCCCCCACCTCAAAAGGGCACTGATCCCCTTCCCCAAAAACTGAAAAAATCACTGTCAGGCTGATGAGAAATTGCTTTCCACTTTTATGATATAATTTTAACAAAATATGATAATGTTAACATTGTCATAAATAGCAAATAAATAACATATCAGCAAACTGTAATGATAGAAATAGCTTTTTCTGTAACAAAAACTGTCACAGTCTATTGGAAATGTATAAATTCTACTAATTTAAGGCTTACATGTTTTTTTTATAATGAAAACACAAATAATTTTCTAAAAATCTACATGTACTCGTTACAATCATATTGGGCAATAGAAAAGTATTTGGTTAGATACTCAAAAACACCTTTTAGTTTAACAAATGATGTTTTCTAACCCAGAATTTTAATTTTCCCGAAAACACAATACCTGTTAGCATAGAAGATAAACATTCATAGTTAAAGTTTATAAAATTATTGAATTGATGTGTGCTTAAAAGTGGTTGGTAATTATGTTTAAAAAAATGACGTTCACAAATTAAGATATTTCAGACTATTAGAAAAAATAAAAGTGATACAAGTATTAGTAGTTAAGAACACAATTTAATGTATGACCTTTTCAGTTCAATTGTTGTTTGTTTTATGCCCCTTTTTTTAAAAAGGGGGTATATTGTGTTGGGCCTGTCTGTCTGTCTTTGTATGTGTGTGTCATTGTATGTGTGTGTCATTGTATGTGTGTGTCCCAAAACTTTAACCTTTGTCATAACTTTTGCAATATTGAAGATATCAACTTGATATTTGTCATGCATGTGTATCTCATGGAGCTGCACATTTTGAGTGGTAAAAGGTCAAGATCAAAGTTATCCTTCAATGTCAAAGGTCAAATATATGGCTTCAAAGCGCAGTAGGGGGCAGTGTGTTTCTGACAAACACATCTCTTGTTTGTTATTTTTTTTGTAAAGCCAGTAAACCAAATATTGGCAAAATCCTTATCTGTAGCTCTTGGATCTTTATTTTTTATTTCACTTATTTCCAAAGCTCTGTGTCACACAATGCTTTACACAACAACATTAATGAAACATTACACATGAAATTCATTTGGATCATTTATTATTAATAGTACAGTAGAGTTAGCGATTGTGTTCCGCAAGGTTGCGATTAATGGCTATTGCGTTTTTAACCGTTTTAAACCGTTTTTAAGCGTTTGCTTGTGATTGTTTGCGATTGTTTGCGCTTATTTCATTGCGCATGAGTAGCGATGAACACCGATGAAAAGGCGGGGCTTATGTGCACTATATTTAGATATGTCCTATTTATAGATTTACAGCACGCCGTATACGCATGCGAAAAAAGAAAACCCGCGTTTTTGTGTTTTTTTTTTATCAAATGCGCGATAGACAGATTTTTTGTAAACGTATAAGTCTGTGTTGTTGTTTTTAATTAAAGCCGGCCGAGTTTATATTGGTATATTTTCCCATTTTTGTTATGTGTCGCAAACAAGTGATTATGAGTCAAAATGTGATGGTATTTATGTCAGATGTGCAAACAATTTGGTCAAAATCGGTCAAGAAATGCCCAAATTCAGTACAAAGATAGGGCTTTTCAATTTCTGTCCATGGACAGAAATGATCTAAATTTAAACAAGCGCGGGTCACATGTAACACCACGTAATCATTGCATCATTGTTAACAACGTTATTTGCCATGGAGAAACCGTGTTATTTAGTAGTTCTTCTTTGTTTTGAAAAACGAAGAAGTGGAAATCACGCATTCTATACATAGATGGTGACGTCACTACGTTATTGTCAGTAAGACCGGTGTGTACACGATGGAAATCATGTGAAATTGGCGCTCACGTGACCCAAAGTGTACATACGTCACAGGTTAATAATAGTCTTGAGGATTCCGTTATGTATATGATAAGGTTTCGTATTTTTGATGCTTTTGGCATTTTTTGGAACAATTTTTGAGAAAATAAAATATGGAAGAGTTAAGCTTTAGAATGTATCTGACGAATACTGATAAATTCTGGTCAGTTGAGAAAACCAAATTGTTTTGAGAAATATCAACTCGGCCGGCTTTAATAGTGTAAGTTATCGTTACGTTCAAGGTTGGGTACTGTATTCTACAATCCGGAAATTCAGTCATTGCGATAATTTCGGCGACAAGATGCCGCATCGGACTCCAAAACATATTAAAACAACAATTAGAAGGTTCAAGAGTGATGGGTGCAACTCGGTTGTGATTGCTAAACACTTGAGACTTCATCATTCTTATGTTATAACTGACCGTGGTGTACGCAATATGCTATCAAAGTGTAATGGGAATAACGTCGAACGTCGATGGTAAATAATACTCCGGGAACATCATGAATGTGTGGTAATGAAAAATCATGTAACAATTTACTTCTTTCATACATTTGAACACACGATCGTTTATCATTATAAACTCACCTTTGACGGGTAGTTCCGTTCTTATGAACTTATGTCATTTCATAGATTAAAAAACACGCTATATGTTTACACTTAAATTAAGTAATTATTTTCAAAGTCATATTCGTGATTGCAGCGAGTGACATCGACAGCGGCCGGTCGCAGATAAACGTACCGGATACATTGAACCCCTAAAAAAAGAGTAATTTTAAAGCGTGAATTAATTTAAAATATCAATTATGTTATTTTTTTCCGTTTTTTTTATATGGCTCATATATAAAGTATATATCTTGCAATACATTTACATCGAGAATCTTAAAATTTGCTAGCAGGAATCATTACGGATGTACAAGTATTCAATTATTTGCGTGTGTGTCCTACGCAATTAACTGTACATTTGAGTGTCAACGCAAAATATATATGCGAATGTTTCCTATTAAATAAATACAAAAATGAAATCATATGGACATCACCAGAAGAGAAACTCCTGTCATCATCAGAAAGTTCTGTATTCAAGGTAAGGGAGTTGTAATTCAAAATAACTAGCATGATTGGATGGATCCTTATGTAGCTTCTTGTCTGCATATCGGTATTAACAGTGTAATATTATAACTTATAATACAATAATAAATATCTAGAATACTTGGAAATATTACTTAAGAAAAAGGCGATATCTATATAAATATGTCTACAGTATCTTAAACATCCATTTAATGGGCAAATAAAAACATGTGTGTGTAGATTTCTTTTATTTGTATGAGTGACAATCTATGGGTCCAACTTAACATGGATGAACAAAACCATCTGACTTGATTGAAATGAACTACGCCATAGATATTGAAAGTTTGCTCATCAATTTTCTTTTCACTTATTAATTTCTATAGCAAAGCTAGGTCCTATTACACCGGAATAATACATCTGTTGCAAATAGTTTTACGCATTGCGCACATCGTCGTGTTTTCGTTTAATGCATAAAGAGATAAAGTCGTTATTGGACAGGTTGATGGCGTTATTTGCGACATTCTATTTTATACCGATGTTAATTGAATTGTAGATTTTACACAATCGGTACATTAGGTAAATAATGTTGCTATACGATTAAAGACGAGCAGAAGATTATCCTTTCTAAAATATATTCCGCCAGCACAGCTTGCGTACACGAATACTAGAGGAATTCGATAAAACAATTATTTCTCGAATGCACTTTATGATAATGACAGTTGTATGGTGATTGCTAATGAATCCTATAACAGACCTGGTTGTGTTCATCCCGATCAAGACTAAGTAAATTGCCCCCAGTATATACCATCCTTTGATAAAAAAAAACAACAGAAAGTGTTGTCAACGATAGAAATAGTCTTGATGGATACAATTGAACCATTTAGCACTGTTTTCTGGAAATATGCAGCTATCTAAACTTCGGTATTTCCCGGCAATATAATTCGACACACTATATCATATAGTACACAGATTTCCGACATGGTGTTCACTAAAACCGTTGGTGAACGCTGGGTATTAAACCGAGGTTTCAATATAGTAACCCGTATGATCAATTTTTTTCATGGTAAAATTTAAAACATTTGTGTTATGTGTTTGTTTGTTATTGAACCTAGTTTTAATATTTAAAGAAATACGAACGGAATCCCACGAAAACGCATTTCTCTAAACATGTTTAAGGACCTACAAAATTACCCTACTTTTCAAACGCATCTGAATACCCTGAGTCTGAATCAAAATAAGATATATTATATTGCTGACGTTTTCGTACACAAACCCTGTAAACGTAGGTGTTAAATACGTATACGCTTATAAGTGCAACAACAGTGTTTTCTTTGATTGGATTTTTTTTTCTGATAATCCAGAAGCATCATCAAGTCTGAAAGTAACTTAATATTTTTAAACTGATGTTTTGTTTTAATTGTTTCTCTTTATTAACAACTTTCGTAAATCTATAAAAATGAGCATGTGAGTTTAAAATAGAAACAATTGACATTGAACAACTACGCAAAATGCCTTGGTTATTTAAATGCTATTGATTCAGTGTTTCAGTTTCCCATGTATTACCCACTTTAATTGACATGAAATAATTTCGATTTTTAGAGTTTTAATATGACATGGTCTATCTGTTTTTAGTGGTGCGATGATAAAGTTATCGAAGCATATACTTTGGTTGCATTTTAACAGTTTATAATAAGGAAATGCAATGTCAACTATAATTAACTCAACACATATTAATACTACCGGGGAAACAACCATGGCTATGTAAATTCAAAACATTGGTGTTCAACAGATTACATGGCATCAGGACCTCAAATTTGCTCAGATTAATTCACACACCAGTCAATGTAAACAGATATTAACATTATTGTGTTGAACTTGAAATTGAAAGGTTTAACAGTGAATAATGTTCCATTATTTTGATAAACCATTTAACTTTCCAATTGATGCAAATTCATTGCAACTCGACAATGATCAACTGTGCTGTGACATAAAACAAAATCAATCATCAATTAAATCTTATCTGTCGATATCCGGATATTATAATGCAAGTTCAGCAAGAAGCCATTATGTTGTGTGTAAACGGTCAGGTTACATGGCTTTGTTACGTTCGTATGTCCATAGTGAACCAAGTAAAATTCCTATTTGAAACGCATGCAAAAATAGTTGATCTTTGTTCTATGTTCTTTGTTCTTTATTTAAAGAAAGACACCAAAGTGAGCTTAATTCGGAATGAACTTAAAATGTATTGTAATAAATATCACTAAATAGTAATTGTTTAGTCGCAGTTTATACAGTTTTAAATAGTTTACTGGAACAAGGTGTCGTTCGGTACACCTACGGTCTTGATAACATAACACACAATTATAGAGCTTTAATGTGTGTCATACATTTTGAGACTTATGTCTAAGAATTGTAGTCAATGGATTTCCCTGGTGCAATTTATTGTGCATTTTGCATTGTTAGAATTGTTTTCATGTGTCTGAAACTCAGTCGGCAGATCTCTGCAAATCGCTCATAACGACAGCATGCGCTTAAAAAGATATACATAGTTAACATCAAAAGTGTTTGATACTTAAAAGTTTCTTTATACGTTTGCAGAACACCAGATACTGGCACTGTCAATCTCAATTCAATAAAACAAAATATCTCACGAGCTTGTATGTAGCCAATCAACACACTTTATATAAATATTAACGTAAACGAGATAACACTGAACCGTGACAGTCATTAAATTTTGAGAAATGCTTAAATAGCAATATTTGATGAAAATGTGCCTTTTGGTCATACACTGATAGGAACCAATATTGGTATTAATTGAAACGCGGATATTATTCGGCGATGAAGAACGCTTGTTTGTCAACTGCGATTTGGTTCAAGAATACACGAACATTATAACGTCCCGATATCTAGAGGAGTTTTCTATACCATTTCGTCTTTCTGCAACACGCTAATGGCAGTCAAAACTTGTATGCGGAGTATACACATTCATTTTTTCATCATATGTAGTGTTTCCATTTGTGATTTGCATAGTTCATAACATAACTTGACTAGCGTAGCTTAAGAGTGATGATGCGTCAATACCTTTTATTTCTTTCGCGTTATACTTGCTTAAATTTTTAACTTGATAACTAATTAGCATGACAGATTAATTGTTTCCTGCAAAGTATTCATTTAGCCACATTTATGTGTCTGGTTGCTATCATTGTTTGTTATTACTTTATTTCTATTATCGTTCTACATATCTTTATTTCTATATTAATGTCCGTTATTGAATCATTACATAAGAAAAACCGTATCGATTCACATAGTTTGAATAGCATGCAATGCGTAACGCTTCATTTGCTATAAAATCCTTACGCCGACGCAGCTGCTGTATAATAACATTATGCTTACTACATGGTCCAAGATAAATGTAACAGACCACATCTAGCATTGAAATTTGGCTATTGCTATAAGGAACACTGATTGTGTATGGCTTTACTTTATTTTACGAAATACTTTACGAAATTTGGGTTGATTTTTTTTTTATTAATGGGGCTTTAACATTGTCACGCAGATTTTCCCATATAACATTTTCCCATAATGTGTACTCATTTTTATCATGGTTCAGTTCATTAATAAAACAATTGTACAAATAAAGGTTAAAACTTTGAATTATTGATTTACTTGAACTTTACAACTACATGCACAGTAAGTCATTAATACAAACTTGTATATCCAATCTCAATTAAATTCGACGAAAATAATTCGTTTTAAACATTTTATTTTAAACATTCCAAGTAAATAATTTCGTTTTGAATAATATGTATCGATACCCCGCCCTTTCCTTTATTAATAATCTAAATACAAAAATACACAATAATATACAATGATTGTTTTTGTCTCGAAAAGGCGGATTCCTAACATTCTAGGTATTCAGACAAACTATATATATTATTTGTATCCACAAGTGTTTATTTCTTATATAATTGTGCAATTCTTTTAATCGTATGTCTTGAAAGTAAATTAGTAAATATTAGATGTGCAGTTGCAATAAGAAGATGCAGTTATTTATTCCCTTGATAACTTACCATGTTAACCAGTTCATAACACTATCGTCCAACTTGTATCTTCTACCATAACTCATAAATTGCATAATGCATATATTATTTAGGCTATGAGCTTGTATAAGCTTTACTGCTGAATAAATGTTGTTGTTATATAAATTATAAAGTCAGTCAAATTTTTTTAGGAATATAACATATACATTTAGGTAGCGTAGAGTAACACTAGAACATGTGACATAAGAACTTAATGAACTTTAAGTTAACACCATGTTAACTACGTATTTTTTTTAATGGGGTCCCAGCAAAGTTTTGTGGTTGCCCCTTATCAGGCGGTACACTTGGAGCAAAGAATAGGCTAGCGTTGGGTCAGCTCGCATGTGGATGTGTTCACAGGGACGGATGGGCATGAACACGTAGCATAGTGACAAATCTGTGACAAATGGGTTAATGTCAGAAGAGAGCACAACTAGTAGGGCTTCGAACGATAATGTTGATATACTTATTATATAGACAATAAATTGTTCCAATATTCTTAGATTTTGAGTGTAAACAGGGCTGTTAGTATGGAATGTCTTTAGAAAGAAAAATGTAATGCATATTCCATCAAGCAATTGTAATGTTAAACAATATGGCTATCACTATTAAGTAAGCCTTTTTTATGTGGATTTTTTTTATCACAAATACATTCCATATCGCTATCAAAGAGCAGTTGTAGTAGTAGTAGAAGAAGTAGCAGTAATAGTAGTAGTAGTAATAATAATAATAGTAGTAGTAGTAGTAGTGGTAGTAGTAGTGGTATTAGTGGTAGTAGTGGTAGTAGTAGTGGTGGTATATGTTATATTCCTAAAAAAAAATGACTGACTTTATAATTTATATAACAACAACATTTATTCAGCAGTAAAGCTTATACAAGCTCATAGCCTAAATAATATATGCATTATGCAATTTATGAGTTATGGTAGAAGATAAAAGTTGGACAAAAGTGTTATGAACTGGTTAACATGGTAAGTTATCAAGGGAATAAATAACTGCATCTTCTTATTTCAACTGCACATCTAATATTTACTAATTTACTTTTAAGACATACGATTATTATTGTAGTAGTATAAGAAGTAGTAGTAGTAGTAGTAGTAGTAGTAGTAGTAGAAGTAGTAGTAGTAGTAGTAGTAGTAGCAGTATGAGTAGTAGTAGTAGTAGT